>PVLD010000316.1:0-106537 GCA_004027595.1 Dinomys branickii | reverse complement strand
CACACAGCCTTGCAGCCAGCACCCCAATCATAACACACTCAAGCCGTGACAGCTTTGGTTGGTGCCACGCACCCATTACTCAGAGCAGCACTGTAGTCTGGGGGACAGTGGGGCTGTCACCTGGACATAGCAAGACACACCGGTATGCACTGTGGTCATACTTCCTGCAGGTCGGAGCCACACGCTAGCAAGCAGAGGAGCTGGGTGTAAATATAGGCTGGTTCTGAGCTTGAACTCCAGGCACCAGCAGATAACTTGATATACAGAATATGAAAATGGTAACTGGTGTTTCGACACCTCAGCAAAAGTCAAGTAGCTTTTAAAAAGAAAGTAATCAACTTCTGTCTTTAATTTAGCACATTAAACACTGAAAAACATCTTCAAGCTCCCTCAGTGGTACACACCTGTCACCCCAGCTGCTGGGGAAGCCGAGGCTGAAGGAACACAAGTTTGAGCCCAGCCTGGGCGACAGAGCAAGACCCCATCTCAAAATAAAACAGCAAAACAAAACAAGAAGGAAAAGAAAGAAAACAATTTCAAATCATGTACAGCGTAGAATTTTCAGGTGTACAAATAGGAGAGCACATGAGTGATTTGAACTCCCTTATGGTGTTCCACATATTCCAAGGGAGGTGGTAAAATTCCCCTCCTGAGGGTTTACTCCTGGAATGAAGTTAGTGGGGAAGAAAAAGAGAAGGAACAGCAGCAAAGAGCAGATAGACATCCCCATTACATCGGCAGAGGGAAGGAGAAGGCTTGAAGGGTGCTCATACAACTATCCTGTTCTACAGCATTGATGCACCAAACACCAAAGAAAGTAAGATGCTCCCAGTCCGGAGCAGCACGGATGGAGAGTCACGTACGTTGTTGCTACCTCTTGCCCTAGAATAATAGGGGCTGTAAGAAGTGACAGTAAATAAGAGGACGGGCTGCACCTTTCATTTGAAAATATTTTTGTTTTTGTATTGTGGTGCTGGGGAGTGAACCCAGTACCTCACACATGCTAGCCAAGCACTTTACTGCTGAGCTCCAGCCCCAGCCCCAGCCCCAGTACCCTGGAAACTAAAGGAGAGGTTTATTTAGCTCATAGTTTGTAGAGGTTTCAGTCCATAATCAGCCGGCTCCAAGGCAGGGTGGCACATGGCAGAGGGCATAGCAGAGGAGAAATAGTTCATGGTAACAGAAGGTAGCAAAGCAAGCACAAGGGAGAAGACAAACCTCTTCCTATCCCTTATATTGTATCCAGGCTACTGAGATTAGGGCGGTGCCAAACCAATTAGGGAACTGATTTAACAATCACACCCCTTAATCCTAGCACCCTTAATCCTAGCATTGCACCATGAATCACATACTCTAGATTCAGCCACCTCTGAAAAATCCCCACCTAGGGCTGCGTGAGGCTTTGGGGCGATGTCTATACACAAGCCATAATACCTCAGAAAGAGAAAGAGAAAGAACAAGAAAGAGGGTCATACAGGTTTCCCCAGAGCACTGCTGCCTGAAGTCATGCGAGTAGGGTAATCTCCAGCACGGAGGGAAGGAAGTGGAAGAACCACGTACTTATGTGGTCATGCTGGTGAACATGAATAAAATCCAGTAGGAATCACATTAGCATATGCTTTGCCAGTCAGAAAACAGGTGTTATTTCTAATAATTTCTGTTGTAAATATCAATATATATAACTGCTAAGTAGAAGAAAATGGTTGGAGACCACTGGGCAAATGATTGGCCTTTATTTCAAGTAAGTAGATGAAGGGCTCCTAGTGGAACCCTTCATGCTAAGGCTTAGACGGGAAGGAAACTTGCATGGGCAGAAATCTCCTGGACTAAGTAGGTGGACTGACCGAATTGCAGTCAGTTTCTCTAATAAAGTAGAGAAAGTCTTTTGCTATAATTTGTCTTTTGCAGCTCTAATTTGCAAATTCAGGCAAAATTCACTTGTAGGAGATTAAAAATCCAAATATAAGTTTTATTTTTGCACTTTTAAAATGATGTATAAATGTAAATGCTTAAGTTGAATTATCCTCTAACGCAAAAGTAGTTGTTCCTTTTTTTTTTTTTTTTTTGGCGGTACTGGGGATTGAACTCAGGACCCTGTGCTTGCTAGGCAGGCGCTTATTCCACTGAGCTATATCCCCAGCCTCCAGTTGTTCCATTTTAAAATTGTAAATTTCCCAATCACAGCCTAGTATCCTGAACAGATGAAATGCTGTAGTATTTTGGGTTCTCCAGTTTGATTTCTGTTTTATATACCTGTGAGCCTTCAGATGAGAATACAAGTGTTCCCTAACTTTCTTGGTCTTCTGAGACTGCTAGTGAAATGCATTTGCTTGTGCATTAAAACACCCAAGATCTATTTAACCATGTAGATAAATATCTATGTATATATCTTCATCTCTGTATTTGATTGCTTCCAAAAACTTGCATGAAAAATAAAATTTTGTATTTCTGCAAACAGTATCTTGCACAAAATTTTAAATAAAACAAAATTTCTTAAAAATTTTAAAGATAAAAGGCAAAGATTGCTATCACCTTTTGTGTTGGCAAAAGTGATCACAATATATAGCAAGAACTCTTTTTTTTTTTTTTTCTGGAGCCAGGGCCTCGCCACACAGCGCAGACTAGGAGCCCTGGCTAGGGCAGACTAGGAGTCTCGCTATGTAGTTCAGGCTGGGCTGTTTGTGTAGCCCAAATTGACCTTGAACTCACAGCATTCCTCTTGCCTCAGCCTCCTGAGTGCTGGAATTACAGGTATGCACCCCCATCCCAAGCTATAGCAGGAATTCTTGAGGTATATTTTTCAGATACAGAAGTCCATACTGAATGAATTGGGGTGAGGGATATTCTGTCCAGTGCTAACTTTAGTCTTTGTAGTAAATTATACTCTTCTAAAAGAACTAGACCTTTAGGAGCTTTTATAAGAGTACAAGTAATATTTTGTAGAAGCTCCAGGTCACAAGTAACCTTAGGAAGGAAAGGAATTCTTAGGAGGTCTTGATCGAGGGAGGTTTTCTCCATCTTAACAGAATGTACTGCAGTGTCCCTGAGTCACTGTAAAGTCTAAGCTTTATTTTAGAACCAAGAGCTGAGTTTCCCCCAAGTGCAGATACTATCCAGATTGTTTCACTGACACCTGGGCTCTGGACAAGAAGTTCCTACACACAGATGGCACCTCCGCCGCATGCAGTGGACACCTGTGCCAGGTTTTGTATTAATCACCTGGGTTCAGCATATCAAGGAGCGTGTGTAAAAGAATGAGCAGTGGCTTTATTTCCTAAAAATCTGCAAATGCATATATAAATCTTGAAACAGATGAATTCCAGACCCATTCCTCACAGAAATAGTACAGTTGCTTGACCAACCTTGAAGTTGGTCATAAATAGAAAATAAAGACCCGTGCTTTTATTTGTAGTAAATGTTGGGTTGTACAGAGCTCTCGAGGGTCCACATGAACTCAAGCCCCGCCCCCATGGATGGTAGTGCCCCTTACCTGTTATCTAACCACACACTACAAAATTACATCTTAAGGAGATTTTCAAGGTATTTCTATATTCTGTCTCCATCTTGTGAATTTCCATGAACTGTGTCAATAAGAATTTAAAGCTTAAAGAGAAGTACTATAAAATAACTATTTCCTTTGGGAGTAAGTAAAATAGTTACTTTGGTGATTTGTTATAAAAATGCATGTTTACTGGGCATGGTGGCACACACCTGGTAATCTCAGCACTCTGGGAGGCTGAGGCAGAAGGATTGCAAGTTTGAGCCCAAGCTGGGCAACTCAGCAGTTAACCAAGATAGTGTCTCAAAATAAAAAATGGAAAGAGCTGAGGATGTACCTCAGTGTGAGAGCCCTGGATTCAACCCCAGGGCTGCAAAAACAAAGCACACAAGTTATCTGGCTAATGTATTTTGATTACCCACTAGAAAACACCTGGCACAGAGTAAGTGCCAGGTGAGCAAGGTAAGCATTGCTATCATCCTAAATTCTTTGAGAATTAGCTCAAAGGCCATGTTCTGTACCTTGGTTCTGTTGATCGCAAGCTCCATTGTGTGGTGGGCTCACCTGGCTAAAGCTGGGAATCTGCCTGCGAGGAGAAGCCGGCCTGATCACCAGAAGACCGCTTAACTATCTAAATTCAAGCCACCACACGTGTTCTCCGTGACCTGCCTGTTTCATGACCCCGCCCATTTCTCATTAGTGAGTTAGTCTTTAAATTCAAATCATTATATAGTTAGAATTCAATGCTTTATGTGGTATTTTATTGCAAGTATTTTCACCAATCCCATTTGTACTTCGCGTTTTTTTGTTCCTGTTTTCTTCTGGCTTTTCGCATGCACGAGATCAGCTTTTTACATTGGCAGGTCTCCCTTCTGCAGTGATGTTTTGAGGGCAGTTTTCGAAGGCACCCGGGGCACCAGCTGGTCTGGGCTTCCCAGCTCCTTAAATCTGCTGCAGAGGCAGGAGCTGAACGGGACCTGGGCCCTAGGGAAGGAGCAGGCAGCGTCTGTGTGGCTGCCGCCTGCCCAGGGCCTCAAGGAAACAGAACCACGATGCAGATGAGCTTGTGGCTGAGCTCTCGGAAGCAGGCGCGGAGGGCAAATACTGGAACGCGCTGCTGCGGCTCAGTTTCTGTGAAAAGGAAAATGAGTTGGCAAATGACTGAAACCAAGAGCCAGCCAGGACCTGCCCCGGGCCATGGAGGGAAGAGCTGGAAGGGGGCACCGTTAGGGGAGTGGACAAGACTTGGCAGTTTGGCAAGAAGGGATAATGACGAAGTCAAATCACAGAGAACAAAGGCACGAAAAGGGGGCAGACAGATGGCCTTTCTCTGTTCGGCTGCGTCAGCCCCGCCTGAGCGTGAGAATGCCGATACAGCCCAGGAGTGCCCACGGCAGAGTGGCCCTGTCTGTCTGTGCGGCTGCCCAGCAAGGGGGGCGGGCGCTTTCCCTCATTTCTGCTGCTGCCATTGTTCTTTCGCATTCATAGCAGCCTCGGAAAGGGTTTATGGGGAAGTCAGGTGCTGCTGTAAAGCCCTCTCCCTGCTTACAGGGCCGGAGCTTCATCTTTGGACATTTTATGATAACCACTAAAGTTACTTACCCGGCCGCCCTGTGTTAGGGATCTGGGCCTGGCCTTGCTATATGGGTTCAAAGCTAAAGTTATTTAAGAAGTCAAGATAACGAAGGAAGAAATTCGGATGATGGGGCTCACTCCCGGGTCAGAAGGGCAGCAGCGCAGCCCTGCGTGCTCTCAGCTTCCAGAATCAAAGACTAAGCTTGAGGAGGTTAAAGGTGGCGCTTCACGTCCCTCTGTGTGTGTGTGTCTGTGTGTGTGTGTCTGTGTGTGTGTGTCTGTGTGAGAGTGAGAGAGAGAGAGAGAGAGAGAGCGAGAGCGAGAGAGCGCGAGCAGAAGTATTCCTGCGTGCCCTGATAACGTGCCCGGGGTGGTCTGCGTTTGTTTTCCCTGACAGGGTGCAGAAAGAAAAATCCGAGATGAAGAGAGGAAGCAGAACAGGAAGAAAGGGAAAAGCCAGGCGCCCCAAGCCCCGTGTAACAACTGTGAGTTTGCCCAAGGCTGACTGCTGTGGGGGAGCCCCAGGAGGCGAGGTGCCCAGGGTGAAGATGGAAAGCTGGGGGGCCACGAGCAGGCAGGGTGATGGGGTGTTGGGGTGACTGTCCCTGTGGAGAGCAAACAGATTGACATGACCTTGGTGAGGTTAGGATAGGTGAGACTTTGTAATATAGAGACCAGCGTCCTCCTGGGACCAACCGGGACTGGGTGGTGACACGGAATGGGAGTGAGGGGCCCAGGGAGCATGCCGAGCTCCTGTTCCTGGGGAGCCAGGTGGCTTTAAAGTGCCTTCCCATCTGTGATATTGGAGAGCTTTGTAGGAGAGTCCCCAGCTTTCTCTGAGACAGGGCTGACAGTTTCGCGTTCTCAGTCATGCGTAACCCTGTCGTTTATGGGTTTTGTGGTCGCGTCCAGCCTCTGACGGGAAGTTGGCCGCCATACCTTTACAGAAGAAGAGTGACATCACCTACTTCAAGACCATGGCCGACCTGCACTCGCAGCCAGTGCTCTTCATCCCCGATGTCCACTTTGCGAACCTGCAGAGAACAGGACAGGTACAGCCTCCCTGCCACTCCTTTGCACGTGCTGGGGCAGAGCAAAGCCCACCGTCCCCTCATGAGAGGAAAGGGCAGTGGCCATTCCCTGTCACAGGAAAGAATGTCTTGGAGAGGACAATGACTCACTGACAGTGGAAGAGGAGGAAGTAAGGCCCATTTCCTGTAAGAACAGGGATTTCCTTGGCCTTGGCCTTTCAGTTGTTCTGGGTGTACGGGAGCTCCCCCTACCGGTGAGAAATATACCTGCACTTGCAACTTGAAGCATTAGGGGAAAAATTGAATGAGATCTCATGGGGAGTTCTCTTAGAAAATTAACAGTTCCCATTGAATGGTTAAATCATTTCTTATCTAAAGACAAATGAGGTTGCAGACAGTCTTTCCCTTTAGAAAACAAAACAAACCAACTCTTGTTTTCTAGGTATATCTACATGTGAAACGAAAGATCTAATATTAAGTTAACATGAACTCGAGTAATTTACCCACTGTGGTAGCCAGGTTATTAGAATATTTTGTAGCACCTAAAATTTTAACGATGAAAGTATGAATCTGAAAATGGATCTTTGGGGGGAAACATGCCTGTTGGCATGGTGCACTGGGCCCCGGCCCGGGCTGACTTGCAGGAGTGCACAGCCTCTGCCTTTCCCTTCGCCTTTGCCTACTGCGGCAATTGCAGGGCAACCTGGTGGTTGTCCCGTGGCTGCTGGGACCCTTACTCGAGGGTTCAGGCAGGCACTGCCCCGCACTCTGGGCAACGAGGAGCCTGCAGTGGTGCCCAAGAACTCTGTGAATCCTGTAGCTGACCTACTCACCAAGCTGAAGGCCAGGCCTTTACAGGCCATCTCTCCCAGACAGCCTGCAGCCGGGGAGCTCACCCCATGCAGAGGCAGCATCAGGGCCAGAACTGTGGTCAGGGCAGGGATTGCTGGCTTTGTATGCAAAATAAGACAGGGTCCAGGCAGTGGTGGCCAAGCAGATGTGAGTCCTCCTGGGCCCTGCTGTGGCACCAGTGGCCTAGCACGCTTGCAGCAAGCGTGGCACCCAGGCCACGCAGCGGATACTCTTAGCCCAGGGCCACGGGGCCCTCTAGTGGCCCTCCTTGCGGGGAGCCTCAAGGCTGTGGCTGTTCCCATCCAGGTGCCTGCGCACAGGGCTGGGCACTGGGCAGGGCAGGCTGTGCTCTGCAGCTTCCTTGGAGCCCCTGGGCCGGGGACCCGCTTCACCTTGGGAAGGGCCTCTTAAATCGAGCTTTGTGAGCAGCAGCCCCCAGGTCACAGGTGTTCCTGCATGGGCTGAGGTTCTGCTCTTCCCTCCCGTGTGCCACAGCAGAGACGCTGAAGTACTTCTAGGAACCTGCATCTCTGGGTCTCTAGGTACTTTTAGTTACTCTAAGGGTTGAATACTTAAAAAGCCTTTATTGGAATGGGTTCCATGGTGGACAGGGAAGAAACCGCAGCTGGTCATGCGAGAGGAAAAGAGGACTGTGACAGCGCAGTCGGCCAGTCAGGAGGGCAGGAAACACGAGCAGTGGCTCGCAGCTTTGGGTCACCTCACCAGGGAGCAGCCAGGGAGGATGCGAGACGCTGCCTTAAGGGAACCATGAAACACAAGCCACCAGGGAAAACTTTTGCAAGGCAGCCCAGCTGTTAAGCCAGAGGTGCAGCCGAGGCCCACACTCCTGCGGGTCACTCCATGTGCCTCTGAAAAGACAGCCCCACTGCTGGTACCTCGCAGCGACTGAAACACTGGACGCCACTCTGAGCCTGCAGTGGGAAGAACATGATTTAACCTCCCTTGTTTTTTGTTTAAAAAAACCAAAGCACACAGTAAAACAGTGGCCGTTAAAGGGCATCAAGGGGAACAGTCCCTCAAGAAGTTTGGCTGCTCAGTAGAGGGGCTCCTTGTGGAGGTCCAGGCAGCCAGGCCCGTGGCACAGCAGGGCTTGGGTGTGGTGGCATCCGGAAGCTGTCCAGAGCTTCCGGCCGCCACCCAGGGAAAGTGACCGAAGGGACCAGGACCAGAAGCTGCTTTTGAATTGACTGTGTGAATGTTTAGACACAAATGGCCCTGAGCACACAAATAAAGCCCACAAACGACACATTACTCTTACAAATCAGTGGGTCAAAAGGATGCACCTGCTGGGAGCTACCCTGGTTCTGTCCATGGTAAGGATTCTGAGTCTGCCACCCTTGTGCTGACCACCTGAAGATGCTTTCCCCTAGGTGGTCCTGTTGGTCAGGAGCACCTGCCAGTGCCAGGCAGATTTCCTGGCCTGCAGACAATGAAGGGTCCTGATGCCTTTTGGGGAGTGCACAGAGGCCTGGGGCACTCTTGTCCCATTGTGGGACATCTGCCTGTCCCCTCCCCAGTGGCACAAGGACTGGCATCAGCTGTCCTCTACCCAGTGGCACAGCTTACTCACAGAACCAGCCACTCTGCACACCACAGCCCTTCTAACTAATGAATTCAGATCTGGCTGGTGACATATTTTCTTAATGTCAAAAACAAGAACAGGCTCAGGGCTGTAGTAATTCAGTCAGACTGCCTTTACCTAGATAGAAGCAGACTTCCAATTTTATTTCATTAAAATCTAAGGGTTAACCCCAGGGAGAATGTAAAGAGGTAAAATTTATTTCTTTAGAAACACCCAGATGCACGCACACACATACACGGCATCATTAAACAACTTTGTCTTTGGTCTTTTGAAGACGGTTTGTGCCTTAGGAAAGTGCGTGTCATGTAGTGCGTTTCCGTGTCTTGTCTGTGACCTGTGGTGAGCCTCTTGTTTTGTTCCACAGGTGTACTACAACACGGACGAGGAGCGAGAAGGGTAAGAGTTTCCCACATGCATCAGGCAGTGGGCGCGGCTCTTCCTGCACTGGGGACCAAGGCGGCTTGGGGAGCCCCCCTCACTGCAGACCCAGCGGAGACCAGTCTCCAGGAGGGCGGCTGGGGCAACACCTTTCTCTCTCCAGGCCTCTCTTTCTCCCTTTTCTCCTTCCTATGCTGTGCCTTTGAAGAAGTAGTTATTTTTTAAGCGACCCATTTCTTCCATTCCATCTTTCTAGCTAATGAAATTCTGGGGCTAGCCCTGCGCCTGTTGTTTGGCCCCAGCACGAGATCAAGTTGCACTCAAGGCAGAAGCCACAGGAAGTGGCCTGCCATGCTCCCGTACAGCCTGGACCCACACGTGTTTCTCAAGCCGTCACTCCAGACTGGCTTGCGCGGGGACCAGGAAGGCTGAGCCATTGTCTGTGGTCCCCTACAACTTTAGCTAGGAGGTCATCCCGCAGGTCCCCACAGTCCTTCAGATCATACCCCCACAACCATGCTGGGGGTGTTCTCAGAACACAGGACACCTGGCCTTGGTCCTCAGGTTTTAGGGGCAGCCACATCCTCAGAGAGCTTTCCATCCTAACTCATGAAAGCTCAGCAATTTAGAGCCACAGAGCAGCCTTCAAGCTCCCTGAGCCAACTTCCTCTTCCAGGGGCTGGTAACAGCTATGCCACACCCGTGGGAGGCAGCCAGCCAGCTTCAGCTTGGGTGTTGCCAGCAATGGCACCCAGTACCCTGTGGGTGACTCAGTCCTAGCAAGTTATGTTGTCTGTGTCCCGACTTCTCCCTGCTTTTGACCTCTTCCCATCAGCTTGTGTCCTGCTCTCGGAATCAGTGTCACCCTCCCTCAGCATTTAAATGTCATTTCTCCCCTGAACTGTTAAAATATAGTTTTACTTCTCAGCATCTTCACTTTCGTCCAGAGGATGCTTAAATCTGTTAGTAGCCTCCTTAAAATTGACTTTCTCAGGCCGAGTGTAGTGGCGCAGACCTGTAATCTCAGCACTGGGGAGGCTGAGGCAGGAGGATCATTTCAAGTTTGAGACCAGCCTAGGCTACAAAGTGAATTTAAGGTCAGCCTGAACTGCATAGCAAGACCCTGTCTCAAAAAGACAGAAAAACAAACACAAAAATGGACTTTCTCCTTAAAATTCACACATCTAAGCCATATGAGTTGCAGGATATTTTGGGCCGCTTTTTTTCCTTCTTATGTCCTAAGTGCTTACTTTTCTCCCCTTTCAGTGTTTTCACTTTTAATGTTGCTTTTTCAGTCTTTGCTTGCAGTCGATATGTGGGCTGAAATCTGTAGTCCATTCCCCCAGCCCACAGTCAGACCTGGGCATCCTGTCCCTGTGTAACCAGCGTGTGTACCTGTGAGGCATTTCTCAGCTGGCAAAGCTCGGGCAGCAGATCTTGTAGAGTTGATCCTAGAGCCAGGTGGCACATGGCAGCCTGAGGACCAAATCCAGCCCCCATCTGCCTCGGAAGAGCCTGAAAACCAGAAATGGTTTTCATCCATTTCAACAGCCGAAAACATGCAGAAGAGTAGTATTGCATGGCATGTGAAAATTTTCTGAAATCCAAGTGTCCATAAAGTTTCACTGGAACACAGCCATGTTAATTCCTCCGTGCATTGTCTGTGATTGCTTTGGTGCTGTTCCAGCAGAGCTGAGCCGTTAAAACAGGCCTTTAGAAACTTTTAGCTCCAAAGGAAGCAAATCTCAAAGGAGTCCAGTGATGGTCCAACCTGGTGGGCAGGGGCAGAATCTTGTCTAGGACTTAACTCAAACCTCAGACTCTTGAGTACCTCTTCACTTGTTCTGTCCTGGCTCAGCAGTGAGGCATTTCTCGTAGCTCCACTGGGCGGGAATGGTGAGCACCAGCGGTTCTAACCTCTCTTCTTTTCCCGGGTTTGCCAAGTGACTTCTTCAACACTCAAAGCTGGAACTGATTAAAGTCCGCCTAGGCTGACCTCCCCAAAGAGTAATCTGCTGAAAACAAATTAGTTGAGATTCTACTCCAAAGTACAAAAGAATTGTGAGGACCTGAATATAAGATGACCTTGTCTTTTCTGCAGCTGACATGGGGCAGGAACCTCTATTCACATAGGGCACTCATGGTGATTATTTTACACAGGCGGTAAGCAGAAAAACAAGCTCTTTCTCTGGGTGCTGCAACCCTTTTTCTGGATTGGGGAAGCCCCTTCTCCCTAGGCACCTAGTACCTCTAGCAGCTCGGCTGTCAGAGCCAGAGACCCATGCTTCCCAATGTTTTTCTGCCACCTTCAGTATTTTTGTGATGAAGCTTAACACTCTGCTCATACCTCAAGGACTCTTTTCCTGAAATTGACCCCACAGCCCGTGGCTGAACGTGCTGCTCCCTGGATCATTCTGCATATCAATCACCCTACAGTGCCAGCAGGATGGCGTCTGGTGTCAGGGAAACCAGCTTTTCCTGGTCCTCCGGTCCTTTTGTGCTGTAATGAAACAATTTGCCTGGACACCAGGAGGCCTCAGGTCTGGGCCCTTTTATCTAGCAAATGGGCTCATCCTAGCTGCCCTTCCTTTCTAACCTTGCATTGAAAACAAACGAAACCACTGAACTCAGAATGCATAAAACATATGGACTCCTACTGGGTTCATAGATTTGAAAAGTGTGGAAAAGCATATCCAGACTCCCGCGAGCAATGTGGTTTATCCAAGATACTATTTTATTTTATTATTATTTTTTTTATTTTAAAAACATAAAAGTACAAAAACATATTGACAAACAGACACCAATTATAAAAAATAGTACAATCACAACTAATCTATAGACAAGGTGATATGGTCTCAACAGTGGTTATTGCTTTATCCATTGATATCTTCGAATTGTAAATGTATGAACCCATATACAGACATGCAAATTCAGTCAGACAATTAATCCTCTCAACAACAGAAAAAACACAAAAACCAAAAATCCAAAGACAAGAAACAAAACAGGCAAACAACAACAACAGCAACAACATCAACAACCAAAAAAACACCACTAGTTGCTGCTTTACATATTGATATCTTCCACATGGCAAGGTCTGTCATAGCTCAGAATGAGGTGCTATCAGAAGTCAACAGGACTGGAAAAAATACAAACAAATCTTGCTTTGTAAAGAAAGAACATGGCAAGTGTAGGCAAGCTCACCCTGCAGGCTGTTTACCCATCATTAACCTCTGGCCACTGGCTGCGCTGTGAATGGGTTTTCTAATCTTGTCCTGAGATCAAGGTCACTGTGCTTCTGCTGTTACCACAGTTCGTTAGCAGGTAGAAGGAGTGAAGCCTCCTGTGCCGCGACCTGAGCTTTGGACAGCTGTCCAGCTGTTTTCATGTTTGACGTACTAGGCAAGAAAATAAGAGAATTCTGACCCTTGTTATTTCTCACCCTCACTCTTCTTCATCTCAGATATATTGAGTAACGCTATTGCAAGGCAGTGCCCTCAAAGGTGAGGTCACTGAACATCTATTTCTCTTCTTAGCTGCTTTGCCCCACATAAGACCCTCAATATGCTGAGCCTTGAGTCCTCACTGAGATGGGAGAAAGCTAGGCCCTTGCCCCAGCTGGTTC
Source organism: Dinomys branickii (assembly GCA_004027595.1). Lineage (NCBI taxonomy): Eukaryota > Metazoa > Chordata > Mammalia > Rodentia > Dinomyidae > Dinomys > Dinomys branickii. The sequence goes on along the minus strand of PVLD010000316.1, from coordinate 93,977 downwards.
ATGGTGTCCATGATTTATGGTGACTGAGGAGGTGAAATGTGCTTCATAGACTCAGAAGTCTTATGCAGGAGTTTTGTTGGCTGGGTCACCCTTTGGATAAGCTAGACTATGAGAAGATAAATTAGATCACCTTGGTTTAATAATGTAAGCCCCCGGAATGAATGGGAATACGCTATGGACTCCCCTCAGTGACACATCTGTGCTTTCTCCCTGTTACACTATCACTAGCTTGACTGAAGATGGCGATTGGTAACCTCTGAGTGACAGTAATGCCAACAGGGGCCTTGGGGCTGCCCGATGTCACCACCCATGTGGGAAACTTCACCATACACGTCCTCAAACTGGACCAGAGTGGCCGTCGGGGCTGTGTCTCTGAGACATGGGGGGGTTCTGACCTATCTTGAGCCTTCTGTCCGTCTGGTCTTCCTCCTGTGGCTCCTCCCCAGATCTCACCAACATGGCCTCACCATCACCATCTTCATCCAGTGCGAGGAGTGCTCACGGTGCACCAGGGGGCCTGTGAGTGCCGTGTGCATCCACTTCATGCTCAGCCCAGCCTTCTTTTCCATTTTACATAGTTAAATTAATTTTTAAATTTTCGTGCAACATATAATGCGTGCATGTACTTCCAGAGTACAGTATGGTAGCCTGATGCATATGGAATTGCAGAGTCAGGGTAATTAGCAGGTCAACCCTTCAAATGCTGTTTCTATGGCAACAAACTTCACAAGGGAAAGGAGACTGAGGCCCAGGAAAGTTGAGAAGCTTGTCCAAGCTCCCACAGCAGTAAACTGTACTGCAGGATTTGAACCAAGGCAGAGTATCTCAGCACTCCTGCCTTCACAGTTCTGAACTTCCGGTCCGGCCTTGCTTCATGGGCTCAGGGATCCCTAGGGAGAATGAACTATTCATAAGCACCCGCGTTGCCTCCCTTGAGACTGAGTAGCATGTGGGAGTGTGCTGTCTTCTGCTTTCTGTCCTCTCGGTCCTCCTCCTCTTCAGAGCGCCTGGCATGGACAGGGACTCCAGGAGGAAACGCAGAACCATCGGAGCTGGCCCAATTGAGGTCGTGCAGGGCCTCGTACATGGGTGTCCCGGCAGAGGGGAAAGACCTGGGTCCCTGAGGGACTCAAAGTACTGCAGCTCCTCTGCCCCAGCCATACAGGGAGAGCAGCAGGAAGTCAGGATAACCTCGATATTGACTCACAGGGAGGCGGCTTGTGTCCCTGCTGTGCCCAGAGGGGCTGGACAGCCAGGCCTCATCTGCATAAGAGGGCCGCAAGAACCCTGGGGCCCGCTCCTGCCTCCCACAGCCCAGCGCGGAGCAGATGAGGGGGACAGGCACAGGCTGTGGTGGGGTTCTGCCTCCAGCAGGGTGCCCCAGGACCTGCACAGGGAGGAGGAGGTCGAGCGTGGGCCCAGTTGTAGAAGAGGACGGGGACCGACATATGCATGACCTTGGGTGTGGGCACCTTGTCTGCTTTGTTGAAAAGCCTCTGCTGTCCTTTCCAGCAGCAGTGTCCTTGTCAAGCGGATGTTCAGGCCCATGGAGGAGGAGTTTGGCCCAGCACCTGCCAAGCAGATGAAAGAAGAAGGCGTAAAGCGAGGTAACGCTCAGGCAGGGGCACACACTGGCATGGCAGGCAGGGTGGGGCCAGTTCACCAAGGAGAGGTTGAAGCCCAGCTGCCCCAGGGCCCGGGGAGCCCCAGCCCAGCATAGTTCTTACTACCCAGGAAGCCCATGGTCCTCTCCTGCCTTGAACTCTGTCCTTTCTATACCTTAAGTGAGGTCTGTTCTCTTTGTGTGTCAGCTCCTCCCTGTGTTGTGTGTGTGCCGACCCTGCCATCAGCAGGGTCCATGGCTAGAGAGAAACCCTGCTGTGTCTGTGATGGTGCCAGTGCGAGGAGCCAGGCAGCAAGCACCTGTCCCAAAGCTGTCAGTCGCCCCAGACCTGCTTTCGCAGATGTCACAGCTCCTTCCTGAAAGGATCAGAAACAGCTCAAGGGTGTCGGTGTCTTACCAGCCCCTCTGAACTGGGCACGCTCCTCCTGAGTGGCCGTTTCCCCTCTGCCCTGCTGTGGCCAACTTGGAGGGCTTCAAGGATTATATTGGGTTGTAATTTAAAGTAAGTCTGTGGCCTTGCTGGAGCTCTGCACAGTGACACACCAGGGCACCGTGACCCGCCCCGGTAAGGGAAGTGATGCCTGGAAGGTTCCTGCTTGGAGCACCCACTCCATGTAGGTGCTTGATGGACTCAGAGTCAGGGTGAGTGACAGTTCTTACTCTTCATTTGCTGGAAGTTCCCGAGAGACGATGACCATACCAACCACCAAAGCCGCTGCCGCGGGCTGATTTGCCTTCATAGCCACTTGTGGCCGTCCCTGCTGTTGCCGCCGGTGGGTACTGACTACGCTGCCCTGCTGTGCACAGAGCTAATGCACGGGAGCTTCTGGGAAGTACCCAGCATGCCCAACTGCGTGTGGCCGTCACAAGCCTGCCGGCGAGCAGTGGACTGTCCCACTTGGTGGCCCTCCCCTCCCCTTCCAGGAAGGATCACCCCAGCCCTTGCCAGCCACTCCCAAAGCGAGGGGCAGTGTCACGTGGCCAAGACACTGGTTTGTGAATGGAGCGGGCAGAAGGGTCATGGAGCGGAGGGTGGGGTTTCCTTGGAGAGGCTGGACTTGAGAGCTTCAGAAAGAAGCTACAGGGTTTTCTTCTGTGGGAGCCACCGGTGGGTGTCTCTTTGGCTTTCATTTCCTCATCTAGGTGTCACTGGGGTCCTAGGTTCTACTTACTTTTCCATGTAGTGCTAACCTGAGTACCCTGATAATAACCATTAGATCATTCATCTTGGCGGAAATGGAGGCTATAAAGTCTTCATCCCAGAGGGCTAAATTTGGAACTCTTTGGAGACGTCCATTTTATTTATTTTATAGATATTTTTATATCTGATAAAGAGCAACTGTGCAACAGGCAAGTCTCCTTCTTCCCCTCCCTCGCTTCCTTCTGCTTTCCCTGCCCCCATCCTGGACCTTAGCTGGCGGCAGAGCGGAGCCGCACAGGAGCCTGTGTGCTGTGTAAAGTGACACCATGGTCACCACCCTTGGTGAGGCAGGAGGAGGTGGTTTCCACACCATCATCCTTGCTCTTTGGTGGGTGGAGATTCCCGCCAAGTTGGTGTCTGATCGTAGTGGGCTCCAGGCCCTGCGGGGCTTTCTGACCTGGGTGTGTTCTCCCAGAAGGGCCAGGTTTGTGGGCTTCAGCCTTGACCCGCTCCCTTCCCCCTGAGAATCAGAAGCCCCGTTGCAGGGAGGGGCGGACAGAGTGTGCAGGCAGGTGTGTGTGTGTGGGCCTGGGGACATCTGAGCCCTGAGCTCCAGGTGCTCATCTCCCAGGGTGCCCGGTCCTCTACCGTGCCTCATCTGGGCATCGTCAGGCTCCAAGCCCACTTCCTAGGCTGACTGAGGCTCTGCAGGCCATGTCCCAGGGCCCAGTGGCCACGTCCTGGACCCGGTGGCCACAGTGGCTTCCCACCAGCACCCAGCAGGTGCTTGCTGAGGGCCAGGGCTGCGCTGAGTGGGGCCCCTCAAAGCGACCCCATGTGGCAGGGCCTAGAGTCCAGCTTCGCAGAAGAGCGGGTGTGGACTGCAGGGTCCGTAGGGCTGCACAGGGTGTCCTGCGCCTGGTTTCCTCTTCCCACACCCAGGCGTTGGCCTGATTCTACCCACAACCCCCGCGGGCCTCGATACCCCTGGAGCCCCATGGCGCGGCCCTCTGCTGCTACACCGTAGCACTCCCAGTGTCAGCACTCTCGGGGCCGCAGCACCCGGACCTCTTCTGTTCGCAGCCCCGCCTCTGGCATTCAGGGGCATGGGCTGCTCGGGACAGGAGGGAGCGCGCAGATCAGAGGACGGCCGCCTGCAGCCTTGGGGGTGCCCCATGAACCTGAGCTGGGCATCCCATAGCCTGGCGGTCCCCGTCAGTCTCCGTGACTACCCCTGTGCCCAGCCACAGGCCGGGCCCCCGCCAGCCGCGACGTCACCAGCCACTCTCCTGTCTTCCAGTGCTGCTGTACGTGAGGAAGGAGACGGATGATGTGTTCGACGCGCTGATGCTGAAGTCCCCCACCGTCAAGGGCCTGATGGAAGCGGTGAGCGCGCCCTGGCCCCGGGTGTCGGCTTTATTAGAGGCTGGGGGGAGACAGGAGACCTGCGGGAAGGGAACGGGGGAGCCACAGTCCTGTGCGAGGCTGAGCCCAGCAAGACTGCCGGTTCAGCCGAGCACGTCCCTTTGTCTCTGCAATGAAGCTAGATGAGCCGTATTTGATTTCCAGATACACAGCAAAACCAGGAAGTATCTTGTTAGTGTAACCCCAAATAAAAATAGCACTGCTTGGTTAAGGAGGACATGTCCTGTAGAAGTGCAGAGCTCCGAAGGATGAGCCGCTGCCTCCCAGCCCAGTCTGCTCTCACCCACGGGCTCGGGACGGTGTCTTCTGTGGCGCTTCTTGCGCTTGTTATCCGCGCGAGCACTGAGCACTGACCACTGCTCTGCTTGGAGCGCGAGTTCTTAGCCGCTTTCCCCATGCCTGTGTGTTGTGGAGGTTCCCAGCTTCCACGGTGCTGGTGCCCCAGGATGTCTGGGAAAACCGCAACGCGGAGCAGGACGTGGGTCAGGGGCCGCGGTGCATCACAGGTGTGCCCCGAAGTGGAATCATGTGTCATGGCCTTTTGCGGCTGATCTCTTTGTTTCTTTTCTTTTTTCTTTTTCTTTTTCTTTTTTTTCTTTTTCTTTTTCTTTTCCTTTTTCTTTTTCTTTTTCTTTCTTTTCCTTTTCCTTTTCCTTTTCCTGTCTCTCTCTCTTTTTCTCTCTCTCTCCCTCCTTCCTTCCCTCCCTCCCTCCCTCCCTCCATCCCTCTCCCCCTCCCCCTCCCTCCCTCCCTCCCTCCTTCCCTCCCTCTCTTTCTTTTTTGAAACAGGGTCTCACCATGCAGTTCAAGCTGGACTTGAGCTCACTTTGTAGACCAGGCTGGCCTGGAACTCTCAACAATCCTCCTGCCTCAGCCTCCTGAGTGCTGGGATTACAGGCATGTGCTGTCACACCCAGCTCGTGGCTGATTTCTTTAGCATACTTTTTCTTTTTGACATTTATCTATGTTATAGTATATACCAGAGCTTTATTCTACCCCCGGGCTGAGTAACATTCTGTTGTAAGGATTCACATTTTGTTTGGATGTTGGTTTTTTCCTACTTCTTGGCTACTGTGAGTGATGCTGCTATGTGTGAGCACTCATGGATAAATTTTGCATGAACATCTGTTTCCAATTATTTTTAAAATTTTTAAAATCTTTTTAAAAGACCCAGGGCCTTTGCACTAAACTATATCCCCAGTACTTTTTTAAAAAACTTTTTTTTTAATTTCAAGACAAGATCTCACTATTATTAAGTTGCCTTTGGACTTGGACTTGCAATCCTTCTGCCTCAGTCTCCCAGAGAGCCGGGATTACAGGCGTGCACCCCTACACTGGGCATGTTCCCAGTTCTTTGCAGTACGTCCTGAGTGGAACCACTGAGCTAGACACAAAAAGCCCAATATTGCATGATTCAGTTTCTAACTAACATCTGGATCGCACCTTCCTGGAGATGGAAGCGAGCTGGCGGCTGCCAGGGGCTGGGAGCAGGAGGTGGAGGAGCTCTAAGGAGCTGCCCTGGGGCACGCGGGACGTGTTATGGAATTAGAGTGATGCCCGTCAAGTACTGTGGCGAATGTTCTAGAATGCTACTTGGTTATACACTTTAAAACAGCTATGATGATGAACTGTATGATGTGTGTGTGTGTGTGTGTGTGTGTGTGTGTGTATGTGTGTGTGTGTTAGACTTCTTAAATATAAGGCCAGACCGGGGATATAGCTCAGCAGCACAGTGCCTGCCTGGCAAGCGCAAGGCCCTGAATTTGAGTCCCAGTACCAATAAATAAATAAGGCCAGGACTATTTGCAGTGCGTCTTGGCGCTGCCTCTGCGCTGGTGCTGTTTGCCAGTCCCCAGCCACTCTGAACCGGGCACACGGACAGATGGCCTGCCCAGAAACACCACGGAGGCCTGGTTCTCCAACGCTTTTCACTGCAGCGGAGTTTGTTCTTGCTAAATCAGCCTCACATAAATGAAAAACAAGAACAGAAACAAATGTGACCAAAATGTGATGTATGTCTCTTTACATGAACCAAGATTCTTTAAATGGTCCTGAAGGTCCCAGTGGAGAAACAAATGAGCTCGGAAACCCCACACAATGCCGAGCTCCCCGGGCACCTTTTGGCAGCATCGTCCTCCAGTCTACTTTACAAACCACGCTGCCAGACTGCCCGACCGGGGCCGTAGGCAGTCAGACGTCACCAAAGCGCAGCACGTCTTGCAGTCTCCACCCTGGAGGTGTTGGCTCTGCTGCGTGGCAGGTGGAGGTTTAGGGGCCCAGAGACCGACTTCTCCCAGGCTTCCTGCAGCCTTGTGCAATGAGTGAGGTGCGGGAATCACTAGACCCGGCCACCTGGGTTTGCTGGTTGTGCTCTGCCTTCATGATAGGTGCCCTTTCCTGCCACTCCACAACAACAGACTGGCATCCCAGCTGTGCTGAGGTGCTGTCTCCCTGCAGCACCGGGAGAGTGAACATCCTCTGCAGTCTCGCACGGCGGCAGGCCAGCCACCTCCACACCTCCACCAGCACTCCCCACCCCAAGAGTAACTGGCTCTGAGGCACTCCTGCCTTGCTGTGGGGACCTGCAAGGACAACGCCCGGTGTCCTGTGACCCTGTGAGCTGTGGCAGAGTCCGGTTCCTCAGGGCACTGCTGACTTCCTGACCCCTTCAGGTGTGGAAAGAAAAGCTTTTACTAACACCCAGCACCCACTGTGCCCTGCTTCCCGAGGTTTGCACAGGCTGTGAGCAGCAAAGGGATGTCACAGTGGCCTGCAACTTGGGGTGTCTCTGAGGGCCACAAACTCTCTGAAAGTGAGGGCTTAGCCATATGGTGAAGATGGTAGAATTTGTTTTGTTTTTTGTTTTTTTGAGACAGGGTCTCCCTGTGCAGTTCAGGCTGGTCTTGAATTCACTATTTAGCCCAGGCTGGCTTCAAACTTCTGGTGATCCTCCTGCTTCAGCCTGCAGATGGTAGAAGTTTGAAGAAGATGGACTATTTTTCTTTTCATCACATTAGACTGATGATTCACACTGGCTTCTTTATGGTGACAACTTTTAAATCTGATTAAAGGAAAAGGATCTAGTGCCCCAAGGCTCCTGTGAGGGCTGTTTCTGATGAACTCAGCACTGCCCTGCCTTGCTAGTCCCTGAAGCCAGCAAAACTGCTGATACCCCAGGGCCTTCACATTTGTATCCCTCTGCGGAGCACTCTGCCTCCGCGCCTCCAAGGCCCGATCCCTTGGGACTCCGCTTGCGTGTGGCTCCCTTGGGTCCTTCCCATCACCTAGGTGAAGAGCACCTCCCTCCCTCTGTCCACTACCATTTCACTTTACTTCAGCCTGACACTGTGTGTTAGATGCTTACTGTTTTTCTTTCTCTGGCAGACTGTAAAGTTCTCGGGGTCACGGCTCTGTCTCTTGCTGGCTGTGTACCTCCGGAACGTTGAGCACAAGCAGTTGCTGACCGAATCCAGCTCGGCCGCAGGCTGAGCATGATGTCACTGTCACACGCCTATATTCTATGTCCACATCCATCACACTATTCCTTGCCCTTACTTTCATTCAGGAAGTGAGGGCCTGTGAGGAGGCAGGCTGAGTAACATGCCCCAGGCTGCAGTTCTCCTTGGAGGCATGGTGTGAGGGGTAAACGAGTTAGCAACATGGTGTCTAAAGAGTTAGCAACATGGTGTCTAAAATAGCACCTAGGAGTGCTCTGCAAATAAACCCTGTGCTCACTCATTCGTGGATGACCAGAAGTGCTCCGAGACAGGAGGCAGAGTGAGGTTCTTCCGTCTGAAGGAGCTGGGAAAGAGGAATGTTCTCTTATCCAGGTTCACCACTGAACACAAGGGAAGAGCAGCACCCCACTTTCATCTGTGCATGGAGGTCACAAGTCATATATGGCCACCCAGGGAGTGTTTGCATGGAAGGGCCCCTGGCTTCCTTGCACATCTTAGGGGCTGAGCCTAGCTATGTTGGAGCTGGAGCTGTGCCCCCCCCATCAGGCAGGCTGAACCCAACACCCTTGAGGCTCCACGGGGATGTCCACCTTCTGCCTTTGTATATCTGAAGTTAGTGGGCCCAGCACTCCACTCAGAAATCTCGGTCACAGCCCACAGCCCATCACGTTGCAACAAGATGTATCTAAGACCCCCCCCCCCATCTTCCAGGTACCAGGGAAGTCTTTGGGATCTTTATAGGTATTGATAATTTAAACATTATGTAAGTGTATGCTGCATTTAAACAACTTGGAAAACACAAGGAAAAGCATCTGAGCACCCCTGTTCACCTCTTGTGACAGAACCGTCATGCAGCATGCATCCCTCAAGCGGCAGACAGGGCCTCGTGGATGAGCTTGCCAGCACAGGGCAGCTTCCACCACACAGCAGCCTGCAGAATCTCCTCCTTCCTGGGGCCGTTTTATGTAGTCATCAAAATAATCAAGAGTGTGCCTGTGGTACAGGACAGCGTACTCCTCATTCATGCGTTCAGTGCCATGGACTGTGGGTGGGCTAACAGCTAGGACAGCTTCAAACTATGGTGGGTGAGGGTAATCAGGGTTTTGAAATACTGCGGAATTCAAATGTGACTTGAAAATATCCATGATTTCCATTGGTAAAAAAGACAGAGTTGCTGTATGTTCATAGCTGAAGGAAATACCCAATGCCAGTTAGAGGTTAGTGAACATAGGGATTGTATTTTTCGCCCCAAGTTCTTGTGCACAATCTGTGGGCCCCTGTGGACCCTGGGTGAAGAAGCCAGGGCTCAGCCCAGCCACGGAGAGGAAGTAGCTCCAGAAATGCTGGGGAAACACATTGCTCCTCGTGCACTATGTCCCTAACTGATCCTAGAACCCCAGCACATGCAGAATCCTGAGAATCGGCTTCACCTGGGTCTTCCTCTGCATCTCTGTAGCAAGGCTCCGCGTGGAGCCCTGTGGTGCAGAATCGGCTTACCTTGGCGGATCCTTTTGATCTGCGTGTGTGAGCTTGGGTCCCAGTGACCATGCCCGGCCTGCACGAGAAGAAAGAGAAGGAAGTAGTTCCTCCAGAGGGAGCCTGGGTTGGGGGTGACAGACGTCAGAGCTACAGATGTGCAAAGAACATGAATGAAGATGGCCGAGGAAATCACAGGTGTCCCAATCAGGTGGTACAGGAATATAAACTTCTGAGAAGGACAGGGTGCTTTACATCATCTAATGGCACTTCCAAGAGGCCGAACACTTCGGATAACTTAAAATGGGAGTTCTCGCCATGCTGATGATCCAGTGCGGTTTATCTTGGTTGCCCTGTACGTGAGAGTTCCTGCCAGAGATGGGACGTGTGTGCGTGTGCCTTTATTATATTACATAAAATAGAGTTGCTCGATGTTCTTCCCTGTCTACTAGACTTGTCCAGCTCTACAAGACGCTACTGAATGCTTCATCGCAGCTGTCCTCTTGTCAGGCTCCCCCGCCGCGGTAAGGGTGCTGCGGTGATCCCGGCCTGCCGCTCCTTTCTGTCCCTCGTGCTGTCAGTGCACCCCACCCTTCCGCCCTCCCCCGGCTTGCACCACGCTGGTCTAACAGCCCCTCGACCGGCTTCTTCCGGTCTGTACTTGTTGGAGTGGCCCTTTGTCGGTCCTCGAAGCATCTTTTCCTCTCACTGCGTTCAGTGGTTTTCTTGCAAACACAGTTCTCCTCCTTTCTCTCCTTACTCACTTTTCTCCTTTTCCTTTTCACCTGCTTACACTCTGGTTCCCGTGGAAGGGTGGAGTTTGTTTGCGCTCGGTGGGGTCACTGCTGTACTTCACTTACCTCTGCCCTCATTTTGTTGGTTGTTTTACTTTGTGATCTCCTTCCGCTTCCTAGTTTTGCAGTCAGATTAAATTGCTTGTTTTCACCATTTTAAATTTAAAGTTATCTGTACTTTTCCTAAATGGTTCCAGTCCCTTTTCTTCTTATTTCTCTTTTATACCAAAATAAAATTGCAGCGATTTTCTCCTCTCAAGCCTCCAGGCTGGGCCCTCTGTACAGTGAGACCTCCATGCCCTTTCCCCACCAGGAGGAGCCTCCTCCCCAGGAGCTCCTGACTTGTGGGTTTTGCTGAAGTAGCTTCCTATCCTTTTTTCTGGGACACGCTGAGATTTTTCTTTGCGGTGTGTCCTACTGTAGGAATCCTGTCAAGCACTTACATTTCACAGCCCCAGACCAGGTAAGGCCTTGAACTTGGAAGTTTATGCTGCAACCCTGGTTCTTGTTTCCTGCCCCAGGGCCTAGTGTGAGGTTAGGTGCATCTGTGTTCATCCAGATAGGGCCCTTTTGTGAGTCTTCTCCTCTCAAGCGGGCCGTCTGGCTGTTCGCTGTCTGACTCTTGTCTCTTGGAGACTGTTCCTCCATCGTGAGGAGGGACAGCTGGCTGAGGTGGAGGACTCGGCGTCCTTTAATGTAGTTGCCCATGAGAAGGCGAAAGCCAGGTTTATCTTTTTTCCCCATTAAGCAATTTGTGCCTTCTGTCCCAAAGGTGTAGTATGTTTTCCTGACTTTCCTGGTATGAGCCTTTTCCTGGTGCATCTCCTGGGATGCAGGTCACCCACGCCTGTCCAGAGACATGGGTCCTCCTTCTGTCCTTTGTTCAGTCGCCTCCTCTTCTTCACTTGCTCTTTTTCTGGCTGAGGAGATTTTTATATCCCGTGTGACCCGCCTCTATTCTTTACATCTCTCCTCTCCTTCTTGGTTTCTGTGTGTTTTTGCCTTGCACTTTAATGGGTTTTGACTTGACTTTTCCTGACACTATTCAGTTGGCTAAGTTGGCCATCCTTTAGTTCATCTACTGAACCTTAAATTTTTTTTAGTTCAGTAATCCTGTTTTTAAATCAGATTTTCATGTGTGTGCTTCATAAGCGTTCCTTTGTATTCTTCAGTGCTTCTGTTTTGCATTTGAATGGATGCCTTTGCCTGTTTTCTCCATGGCCGGGAGTGCCTCCTCCCTCCCAGGCATCACCTCTTGTACTCACTGGGGCTCAGTGGTGGCCACAGGGCCCTCCTTAGGACAGCTCACTGGCATGTGGCAGGCTGGTGGGCTGCTTATGCAGCCTCCTCTGGATCCCCTGGACCCAGCCCAGTTCCTTCTGGGTTTATTTCAGGGCAGGAGTTCATCCTGGGGGGGGGGGGGTAGGAATCGATTCGCTATAGAATTAGATCTTCACAGGATCCAGAGTGGTTCCAGTTTTGTTTGAGAGCTCTTCAACCTCGTTTTCCGGGCTCTACTAGACTATCCAGTAATCCAGTCCCTAACCTCTCCTGCCTCACTGCCTGTGGGTCCAGCCCCTGGAGGAGTGGAGGCGGGGCAGGTGTTTGAGGCAGGCCTTTCCAGAATTCTCCTCAGCGACTGCTACTTTGTATTTATAAAACAGAAGTGGGTGTTGTAAAACCAGAATAAGCTGCAGAATTGTACAGAGCAGAAGAAATAGCCTTATCTCTGTCCATTCTTCAGTAGTATCCACTAGAATAGATCAAGTGGGTCCTGTAAATATATCCTGTGTACTATATACAGGGTTTAAATGAAAAAATTATCACAGTAAAAGATACATTGCCAATAAGCCCTCTCAAAACACTTCCCTCACTGCAGACACTTACCCCACCATTTTGGCCACTCTAAAGTAGTTCTGGACGTTCTCTTTGTGTGTTTTTAGTTGCGCTGTTGTGGCTGCCTTGATGTCCTGGCTCTATTCTAAATGTTGACCTTTCATGGTCATGTTGACTTTGGGGAAGAGGCAGAAGTCACATAGTGCCAGATCCAAAGAATAAGGAGGGTGAGGACAAGCATCATGAGCCTGTCTTTCTGTTGGATGGTGCTTGATGGCAGCAGTCACGGTATTTTTTATCACATCTTGTAAAAGCACTCAAGGACTTCCAGAACTGCTGCAGAAAGTGGCAAAGTGGTGGGCTCATTGTGTTCAAAGTGAGGAGAGTTTTGAGGGGGAGGTTAATGGCAAGGTGTCTTTTATTGAAATAAATTTTTAAAATTTAAATATTCATTGTGCATTTCAAGTACACTTTTTATATAATGTGTACATGCACTACATATATGTATGATCCCATTATATGCACTGTTCTGAAACCTGTCTTCTTTCTCCCTTTAAAGATTAAGGATATTTCTTAAAAACCTGAATTCATATAGACTTCCCATCTTACTCATAACTGCATGGTTTTCAACTGTGAAATATCAGAATATGTTTAACAAGTGTTCTGTGCATTATGTTGTTTTGAAAATTTTTGCAAGACCAGACTAATTACATATGGAATATATGGGTCAGAGGATGCGTGCACCTTGTATTTGGATAGCTTCTCCCAAATCCTTTTCCAAAAAGGTAGAGGTTGTTACTTTTTCAGCTATAGAATATGAGTGTCCACTTCTATACTCTGGCTAACTCTGTATTATTAATTTTTCATTTTTGTTAATTTGATAAAGGCATATCCTACTGTTGCTTTAATTTGAAAATGTTGACTGATGTGTTACATCTTATGCTTACTGTGTGATGATATATTTTTTCTTGTATGAGTTGCACTTTCTTGTTTTCTTCCTTTTCCCATTGAGTTGTTAGATTTTTTTTCTGGATGTGCTGGAGTTCTTTTTAATTTAAAGAAGTTAGTTTTATATCTGGCATTTGTGTTGTAAAAACGTTTCCTGCTGTGTTACTTGTCTTCAGCTTTTTATGGTGGTCTTGGCTATACTGACATTTTTAATTCTGTGTTGTTCTATTAACCTTTTGCCCCAGGTTTTATGTCTTGCTTAGAAAGATCTTCCTTACTTTAAGATGACAGGAATGCAAAGAATTATGGTTTCTTCTTACACTTTTATGGTTTCATCTTTCACATGTAAATCTTTGATCCACTTGATATTTACTTTGATGTAAGGAGCAGAGAAGTCCAAGTTAACTCGTTAAATTTTCTTCTATACGGCTACCTGTTTAATCCAATGTCATGATTAGAGTTCCTCTCTCTCTGATGGTTGTGAAAGGCTCTCTTAGCATAGATGTCATTTCCAGGTGGCTGAATCTGATCTGGAATGACCTGAGGCCTGTCCAGGGGAATTTCACACATGAGCATGTTGGGGGTGGAGTCCTGCGGGGAGATTGCAGTGTGCCAGGAACTCGTCCAAGTTGGGGAACGGGGGCTTCCCTGATGGCCTGCGGGGACCCACCCCGCGCTCATGGCCTTCTCATGCTTGCTGTTGCAGATATCCGAGAAGTACGGGCTGCCTGTGGAGAAGATCTCAAAGCTTTACAAGAAAAGCAAAAAGGGGTAAGAAAGAAACTGAAGTTCACCTTACTTCCACACCAGGCCTGCATGATGCTTTTCTTAAACAGTGCCCATCTCGAGTCAGGACAGTACATTGTCCTCCTGGAGGAAAACAAGGCAGCTTGCAAGCAAGGTGTGCGCTGAGTCTTTCCAAGGGAGGGCAGGAGCCCGTGTCACTACACCAATGGAGATCCCTGTCCCAGTGACAGGGTTTGAGGTGGCCAAAGGGGTCGGGAGTGGGGCAAGCACACTGGGGAGAATGGCAGGGTCTCCCTGCTAAGAGCAACATTGGTGGGTACTCACACTTGGCCCTCAAGGTTGGTTTCAGGGTGACACCATGGTAGCAGCATGACCTAGGACCTAGAGACTTCTTTCATGGAAGTCATTTGTCCGGAACAGCAGCTCTTACTTACTGAGTTCTCAATAGGCTCTTTCCCCTGCTAAGAGGTCCATCACTACTTCTCCTTTTCCGATGGAAATCAAGCCAGAGGTGCTGAAGCATCTGGACCCACAACGCATGCTCCGTTAGTGGGAAACAGCTTTGAACCCTGTTTGGCCTCAGAGCTCAAGACTGCTCCCACTGCTGCTGTCTGAGGGCGCTGGTGCCGGGCTTCTCCCAGAGAAGCATCTCCAAGCCTCAGCTCCTGAGGCTGTGTTCCTACACATGGCGGGAGACAGAGGCCTCCAAACTTCGGTACCTCCTTCCCAAAGGACCTTGATGATCTGAGATTCACAGGCTTTCTGAGGCAGTAGGAGTCAGGCAGGAGCCCCTTGCACTTGGGCTCAGTGCCTGTTACCGTTCTTCCCTGGCTGCCCTGGAGTCCCTCTCTGAGTGGCTCCTCATTGCGGTGCACATGTGCACCCTGCTGATGATAGCGCCAGGCTGTCATGAGCCCGTGTTGGCCCCAGGCCTGCTGCTTCTCACCCAGTGACAGCTGCTCAAGCTGTGCTGTTCTAAACTGACCAGAATCAGCATTCATTCTCAAACTCAGGTCTGTCCAGCCTCCAAAGATGTGATTGACCCAAGGACTTCTTAACATGAACAAACTCTGGAAACTGCTATGTTTCTTAAAACTAAACCCTTCAGGGGTAGTTGGCCAAGGAGCAGGTCCCAAGGGGTAAAGTACCTAGTTCCAGACCTAGCTCAGCCCTGCACTGTGCTTAGGGTCACTGCACCTCCCCATCATTCAGCCAGAGGTGGCCGGATCCTTGCTTATTTGCCTGTCCCTGTTGAGGTCAGAGGCCACATAGCTTAACAGAAATGGTCAGGGCTCCCAGCTGTGTTGACCATAGTGTCAGCCTCCACCAACTGCTGTGAGCCTTGTTTACCCATCCACAAAGCAAGAGCTTCGGGCTGGATGAGCTTGGAGGTCTCAAGGGAGGCTCTATGAAAGGGAGGCTTTGCTTCCCTCCCCTCTGCCTCCTACCCCAGCCTCCAGCCCAGTCCCAAGCTGGGGCCTGCCCTCTGTGCTCACGTGACTGTGTGTCCCCCACCCTATGGCAGCATCCTGGTGAACATGGACGACAACATCATTGAGCACTATTCTAATGAGGACACCTTCATCCTCAACATGGAGACCATGGTGGAAGGCTTCAAGGTCACGCTCATGGAAATCTGAGGCCTGGACTCAGCACCCCCGCAGGAGCCCTCCACGCTCCTCGGAGGAGATGGACCCTGGCCTGGAACTGGAGCCCACCCCACCCATCATCTCAACTGCTGTTACATGACTGCGGCCTTGCTGGGACCCAAGGTGCAGCCGGGACCCAGCCATCGCCCCCGGGGCTCTTGAGTCCTTATTTATTGCCACCTCTCCAGAGCCGGGGTCCAGCCCCACCCAGACTCTGCAGGTCATTGCTGGCTCCACAGGAGACAGCCCAGAGTCCCCCTTCTAAGGGAGACAGCCAGTCCTTGACTTCCCAGAGCTGGAAACTTCCCATCCCCTTTCTCACCTCTCTGCAGCTCCTGATGCCTGACCAAGTAGCTACACCTGAAGCGGTGGTCACAGGTGGACGCCCCCACCTTGACACAAACTTATGCCTGCTTTAGGGGGTCATCTTGTTAAACCCCTTCACTGAGCAGCTGCTAGGCCTTGTCCAGGGAAACGTTGCTCTCCTGAAAGTGGTGAGGAGCTTGAAGCATCACTCAGTGGTCGTGTACATAGTGTGTATAAATGGCTGTAATATATTTCATCTGTGCTGGGCAGGGTCACAGCCACTGGCACCTCCCTGGGGACTTAGGGCCCTCTGTGTGCACCTGCACAGAACTCATGCTGGGCCCGGGGCTGTGACGGAGCCGAGACAGACTCTCCCTGGGGGCATTTGGGGTACTGAGCCTGACCTCCTGGGGCTCCTCCTCCAATTCAGTCTGGGCCCTGCAATGGGCCAGCTGTAAGGCCTCCCAGCTGTCCTGGGCACTCTGGGTGCTGCGCAGAGCCTGGCAGGTTGCATGGTGTCCTCCATCCCCTGTGGGGCCTTGCACCAAGCCTGGCTTCCTCCTGTGCCAGGGGCTGCAGAGGGCAGCTGCCTGCACACAGCTCTGGGGGGCTTGGAGGCAGCTGCCCAGAGGAGGAGCGAGCACCCCGCAGAAAGCACTCCAGGGACTCAGCAGTCGGGTGGTGTGTGTGCACCCTTGGGTCTGAACCCTTCACTTTGGTGGTTGCCAGACATCCCACCGTGTGTGCTGCCCGAGGACAGGCTCCGCGGAAAGTCTGGATGTGTTGGAGAAGCACTTTGCCTCCCCTGGCGTCTGCACTGCAGGACTCTGCCCTCACCGTGTGCCCCAGGCCTGAGCAGGAGCCAGGCCATCACCAGCCCGGCCAGCTTGGCCGGTGGCCCCCAGGCTGTGAAGGAGTTGAATGGGATGGAGAGCAGATGACATGGGGGCCTGTGTGAGCTCGGAACCCCTCATCTCCCCATGGCACCACAAGTCTGCCACCTGGGCTCAGCTGTGCTCCAGCTGTCCCCACCTCCCCCAGTCCAGCTGCCACCCCGGGACCAGCTCTCAGGGCCAGCCCAGGGCCCTGCGAGGCTCAGGTCTAGGGTGGGCATCTTTGGTGCTGGACGTTCATGGGAGCCCATACTTCCTGTGCCCCCAGGGTTAAGAATGGGTTGGGATGGGACAGGCAGGCCTCGAGGCTAGAGCTCAGGACTCTGGAGTAGGAAAGGACCACATGTGTGGCAGCTGGACACAGCCATGGGCTGGAAAGACCCGGTCCCTTTGGAAGCTGCGGGCTCTGTCTGAGGCAGTAGACAAATGGGAGACGCTTCTGCCTCTGTGGTGACCATTGCCAGAACAAAATGAGAAGACCGATGCCATCCAAGGGTAGTGGAGAGTGTCTCCCCACCCACCATCTCACTCGCGTCCTCAGAGCCCTCGTGAGCCTTGGTGACTCCCTCCCTGTGCCTATGAGCAGAGCTGCGACTAAACTTCCCCAAGAGAACACTCCAGCAGAGGGTAGCTCCCCCGCTCTCCCCTGCTCTCCCCTGTCCTGCGGTCCCTCCCAAGTGAGCGAGGGAGCTTTCCTCGGCAGTCCATAGAAGGTGCGGGCACGTGCACAGCGCTGCTCTTCATGCCCCGCTGTCCAGGCCTCACGAGTGTTCAGGAGCTGGGACTGACAGGAAGAGGCAGGCGGACATCAGCTTGGAGTCGAAAGACTGCGGCGCGTCCCAGCACAGACGCGCGCAGTGTTACGTGAGTCAGGCGTTTCTATTCCTCCTTATTTAAAATTATGAAAAAGCAACAGAAATAGAGGGTTTGTGCCAAATTCTGAGAATGGCCCTTTCTTAAAGATGAGCAGGAGAGACTTGTGTGTATATAGTTTGCTCTCACATTAAAAAGAAAAGGTAAATGTAACTTAATAGTTTTGTAAATGGGAGAGGGGAAATCTATAAACTATAAATACAGTTATTTTATTTTTTGTACATTTTTAAGAAGAAAATAAATATTCATAACATAAGAATCAAATAGCAGTGTCTGGCTCTTCATGTTGGGGTTTTGGGGCATTGCCTGCAGGAGGCCTTGGCGGTGACCTGGGGCCCTGAGGCCTTCGGGCTCCGTCTGCCTGCCTCAGCCACTGCACAGCAGCCTCCCCCGCCCAGGGCTGGGAGGAGGGTGGTAGACATCACCAGGCTCCAGTGTGGCCTTGTGGGCCCACGGGGCAGAGGTCCCCGTCTTTCCTGCATGGGCCCCCAGGGCCTCCATCCCCCACTGACCTCCATGGCAGTTCCCTGCTCCCTCAGTTCACCCAGGCCAACCGCTCTCGGGGCTAAAACCAAGTGACTCCAACTCCCCTTGCATTGCGACACTCCCTTGCCCTGGAACTCCCAGCTCAGAGCACTATCCCTGTCCAGCTGTGGTTTCCTTGGTGACCACAGCGGCCCTTCAAGCAGGTAACAACTGCCCTTGTGCATGTCCACAGCTTGCAAATCTTGACTAAAATTTGCCTTCCAGAATGTGCCCCAACCCCTAGACCGGTGGTGTCTCCAATGCCCTCTGTGTCTATCTAGGGCCAGCAAGGAGGGTGCTTACTGAGGAACCTGGGGTGACCCAGGGGACAGCAGCGGGCTCTGCAGCTTGTTAACAAGAGCTACACCCCTGCCCGAGGGCACGCTGCCTCTCCTCAGCCCTGCCTGCCCAGCCACTCTGGGGACCCAGGTGGCCTCCATAACCCTGCCTTTGGCCTGCTGTTGGGTGAACTAGGCTCACCCTGTATGTTGACCCTGCCAGCGCCCTGGAGAGGGACATTTGCTGAGTTTCCTGAATGGTCACTTTGGTGCCTCTGTCCCCAGAGATCCTTCAGTCCTGGGCTTCTCTGTGCTTCTCTATGTGGTGCGTGAGTTCATATTGGAGACTCAGGAATGGGCTGAAAGGTTGGAGGCTCTGACCAGCAAAAGCAACCAAAGAGGAAGGGCACCTTGAAAAGACACCCACAACAGGCACCCTGCTGGCTTCCCTGGCCTGCACAAACCCTTTGTGCATCCCACGGGAGGAACTCACTTTGTGCTCTGCCCTGTGAGCTGTTTTTTAGTGGTTTCCAAGCCTGGACAGAACTTGTTGAGCTGAGGTATTCGCTGCCCTCCAGGTCCTCTCTGCGACTGTCTCCTCCCTCAGCCTAGCACTCACACCTCCAAGACTACCGCAGGGCAGGGACTTCACACCTCTGTTGGAAGACATGTCCCAGAGAGCCATCCACCTGCTGTCGCACACAAGGCTGGTGCTGGTGACTCGGGTGAGCGACTCGGGTTGAGGTTGGCAGGCCTAAGTGTTTTCACCTGTTCTAAAGAGCCGTGAGTGTGCCAGCCGTTTCTTGAACTAGTACTAAAAAAGAAGCCAAGGATGCCTCCCCACAGCCTTGGCCATGCCCAGCTGTCTGTGAGTTAGCTCTGTGGTGTCATTTGCATCGTCCTGTGCCCCAGACCATGCACTGCACTCAGCACCTGAGCAACTGCCCAGGATTTCTCCACACCACGGGCAGGCAGTCAGCTTTCCAAGGCAGGCAAACCCCCTTGCGCAAACCAGTCACTGGCAGGTCCTTCCCTGTGCAGCAGTCTTTCTGTTCTAGCTGGATTTGATAGCGAGTCCACTGACTTAGAAAATACAAGGCTCAATGGTTTTCTCCTCTTCAACTGTCTCAGAACCAGAACATTCTGGGGAAATTCTGAGCACACTCCTAACAAAGTTGGGAGAGACTCAGGGAGTGGCTTACTTCCTTGGGCTAGTGCCCCTGCTCCCCTCACTGCCTTGGCCAAGAGAACTCGGCTGCTCCTCACTGGCGGGTCGCCCAGACCGGGACTTTGGTTCACCGTCCAGCAAACAGGAGCCTTGGGTGTGGAAATGTGCCAGCAGTTGTGAGATACGCTACTCTGCACCAGACTGGAGCTCCGGCCACCTTCCCTCCAGCAGTGCCGCGCCCGAACTCCTGGGCATCAGGGCACCGCCGTCCCTTGGCACCAGCTGTGCACAGTAGAAAGACAGCGCCCTCAGGAGGCCCCACTGCCCACGTGCCCTAAGCACCTCAGGGGCACCTTAGTGACCCGTCCCGTAGCGCTGGCCTCCTGGGTGGAGAAAGGGCCAACAAGGACAGCAACAGAAGCAGACAGCAGGGTCTGAGGGCGTGGGCGTGGCCTCTGCGCGTGTCACACACTGCTGACTCTCGGATGTATCGGCTCCCACTGTGGGAAGGGCACTGCAGAGCCTTCCCCTTTGTGCCTGCTCTCTGCACCAGTGTGGGCAAGAGAAGAGTGGGGAGGACCGGGAAGCTGTGACGGGGACACAGAAAGCTGTGCACACACTGAGGGTGCTTTGGGGATGGGGCTTTGAGCTCAGCAGCCTACCCCCAGTCACAACCCCGTTCCAGGGGTCTCAAGGACAGAAACTGTCCCTAAGGAGGCCAAAACCCACTCCCAGGACCTCCCTCTGCACAGCCCAACTGGGACAGCAGCATTGTCAGGAAAAGCTCATGCTCCAGCCAGTCATATTAAACAATCCACATGCTTTAATGCCAGGCAAGAGCTACACAAAGTCAACCGACATAGGGCCACTCCGTGTGAAGGGTTCATACACATGATCAGACCGTGGGCAGTCCCTGGGGTGGGCGCCGGGAGGGATAGCACCTCCCTGAGCCCAGCGGGTATGAACAGTCAAGCGTTCTGTAGCATCGTCCAGGTCACCAGCCCTGGTCCCAGTCCCCTGTCCCAGGCAGGCTAGACGAGACAGAACAGGCAGAGGTCCCTGGACACAGCAAAGATGATGGCCCCACACAGAAGTGATGGAGTTAGGCATTGGGCCTCTGTGAGCTGTCAGGTTCCTTGGCCAAACTTGAGTGCATTGGGTTAGATGTGCCAAGGCCTCCTAGGAAGGAGGAGGAAGAGAAGGAAAACAGCCCCAGAGAAAGTACAGAAGGGCCAGGGCTTCACAGCTCGGTATGAGCTCTGTACCTTCTGGGAGCAGCAGTGCTCAGTGGCCGTGCATCTGCTCTGTTCCCTGAACACCAGAGACCTTGTCTGTGGCTCATCCCAGCCAGCTCCACAAGGGCAGGTCCCAGGCGAGGGTCCCAACACTGATTCCACTCATCACAAGAGCACTAAAAAGAGGAATTCGGGCCCACTTGATCCAGAGCAGTCGCAGTGCTGCTGGTCCCTAGTGCTGTGGAAAAAGCACACTGGGCTCCTTCCCTTACTCTACTCCGAGACTCAGGTCAATTCCCCATTTCTCGAAAACAGACCTTATTGCTGGTCACATACAGGAGTTTGGCAAGTCTGGGCATGGAGCGTGAGGAATTAACACTCAGAGGAGGGTTAAGATGCCTAAGTCCAGCCCTCAGAATTTCACACTGCACAGCCAGTTCATTTTGGTCCGCCACAGAAATGTGCATTTTTGACCACAGCTGGGGCTCGAGCCACACACAGAAACTGCAGGCTGGAGCAGGCACAGCCTTGTTTCCCACGTGGCTATACTTCTCTCCCTGCAGTTCCCATCCCACAGTATGGGGCTTAGCAGCATATAGAACCCCTGGGCACCTCCAGCCTTCTCTGAGGCAGGTCCACACCTACATCCTTGGTGTCAGGACCTCCCTCAGGCCAGCAGTTTATTCGGCTATGGCCTGGCCAGGCCCACCAGTTTGGAGTGTGCATGAGGCGGTTGGCCCAGACAGCAGCTCACATTTGTCACCTCTGGAAAGAGCAATCTGCGTTCAGAGAGCCCCGTGACAGGTTCCCCACACTGGGCCACACTCCCTGGACACCGCAGCTTCTTACAGTGTGTTCCGTGACTGCCCCACTCAGGCTCCGTGAAGGCCCCCGGGGACCGGAAATGTAGTCAGCCCACTGGAAAGTCCCTAGAACTTGGCTGTTTTTTTCAAGTCTGCCAGTGCCCACCTGCTCAGGAAAGCACCTCGCCTGCAACCCTCCACTCACATTGCCAGCAAGCCACTGGGCTGAGCCAGAAAACCACAGCCCCAGCCCCCTCGTAAATGTCGCCCTTCTGACTCCCTTAAACCTGCTGCTTCTATTCTCTGGCCACCCGGCTCTGGGCAACCACACAGAGTCACAGCTGGGCCCTCGTTACAGTCTCTGGGAACTGCATGGGATTATAAAATACACTTGTTGACTGGAACGCTTGTGCAAAGACAGATACGACTTTAAAACAAGACAGACATTCACTGTGATTGGCTTACTTCGCAATAAGCTACTGAAAACAGCCTTCCACAGTTAGATTGTATTCGTGCTCACTAAACATGCATTTACAAGGCAAAACAATCTGGTCTGCAATACCCAGGATCTTATATACAGCAGTCTTTCTTTTTTTTGAAGTCACAACAGGCAACAAGATGGGGTCTGGTTTGGGGATATGTTACCATTTGTGTTTGATTTCCGAAGAAAGTCATCTTAACTCAAGTGTAAACGTGGAAAAAACCAGCTGAGCTCTCTTAATCCATCCCGCTCCTAAATGACCTTGAAATGTTCACAGTTTAGAAACTACAGCCTGCCAGGCCGTGAAGTGGGGCTCACCCGGGTGCCCCAGCACCCTTTCCTAGCCTCGCTCCCGAGGGTGACTGTCCTCAGGGAAGCCAGCCTCTGGCCCCATCCGTGGTCCCCAGGGTGCACACGACAGCAAACCCAGATGGGTTTGGTCTTTGGAACGAAGCCCCCAGAAACGTGCAGTAGAATCACCGGGCTGGATGGGATTCCCTTCCCTGCCCTCCAAGTTTTGGGTTTTAGAACAGAGACGTTAGGGTCCAAAGAACAAATAATAATAACGGTTAAGAAGTCACGAACGACAACACCACGACATCTGTCCATGCTCTCCACAAGCACACAGGCTCTGCATTCCCACGAAGCGTCCATGATGACGACGACAACGAAGCTGAAGGCGAAGGTGTCATGGAAGAAGGTGCATCCGGCCACACAGGGGACAGCGCCGCCATCAATATTGTTTGGCAAAAAACAACTCATTATACAGAGGAGTGGGAAGGGGCACAAGCAGCTTGGGACTCGGTGCAGGCTCAGAACTGGCCGGCGCTGCTGGGGTCGCACTGCAGGAGGCGCACGATGGACGGGTCACTTTTGGCCCCTCGGATGAACTCCTCCAGGGAGAGCTTTCCTAGAGGCAGGAGGACAAGGAGAGTGAGTGCGGGGAGTGGCAGCTGCCGGACATCACCCCTCCCCACGTCCTGGTGGTGGCCTCAGCTGTGTGCAGCCTCAGTAGAGCCCAGGGGACCACCTTTCTAGCGGAGACCTATGGGGCCATTTGTTGGTACCTGATCCGCTGCCTGAGCTCTCCTCTACGTGGTGATGGCTTGTGAGGAGGACAGGAAGCAGGAGCAGTTGCTCCCACACTCAGGAATCTCAAAAGCAGGCCCAGGACCATGGTAGCCTGGGGCCCTGTTCCACTGAACGACCACCTGTGTCCCATGGACATTTTTGTGGGCCTAAGCTTTTCAAGTCAGAGGCCATGGGAGAGATGCAGACAGTGTCCAATCCAGGGGACTCTACCTGAGTCCCGCTTTGCCTCAGGTGGGAGGGGACCAGTGGCCTGTACCCTGGGGTCTGGAAACCAAGCACTGAGCTAGAGGACCCAAGTGTCCTGGTGCCTGCGATTCCCCTGAGCTCCCCGCAGACAGCCTCTCTCCTCTCTTCTGCTCGGGCTGTTTATTTCACATCGCCTCCCCTGGGGAGCTCAGGACCCAGCCAGTGAGCTGCCTTCAGGGAATCAGACCCTACCCACGGGACAGCCTGGTCCTGCCGGTGCCTGCCAGTGGGGGCGCTGTCCCACCCATCTGAGCCTGGAGAGGGCCATGCACCACCCCACCATGTTCTCTGCACCCAGCAATACTGCAGCTTTGCATTGCAGGTCCAATAGCTGATGAAATCATCCTGGGTTTGTTTAATCTTTGCAAAACAATGAAACTATTTGCTGTGAATCCAAGCAAATGTGGGAAAGAGGAGGTCTGCACCCCACAGAGCAAACACGTTGGATGCAAACTCAGATCCCCAGGCAGCCGGAGCCGAGGTGCGGCACAGACAGCAGAGACGCCGTCTGGGTGTGGTGAACATCTGTACATGGAAGCCAAGAACTTCCAAGCCCCTGAGCAGAGCAGGTGAGCTGGTAACGACAGCAAGAGCTGCGGAGCTGGGGGGGCACCAGGCCTTGGGCTGTGCGCAACTCAGGCACTGCATCTGAACAGCAGCACCAGACCTGGCAGGTTACACAGGATACCTGGTCAGTTCTGAGTTTCAGTCCAACAGCACATGATTCCTGAGTGTAAGTATGTCCCAAATGCTGCATGAGGGACTATTTACCATAAAAATGTCACCACTGTATCCACATTCCATTATTGGACCTCTTATATTCTACACAGCCACCCAACCTCGAGACCTTGTCTGCTCTTGAGGTAGGATCCAGCCCCCTCCTCGCTGGCCCGCTTGTGGTTTCAGTTGTAGGTGGAGGCTTGCTGGCCACTCCAACCCCCCACCCCACCCTGTGCCTGAGAGAACCTGCTTGTCTCAGTGTTTTGGGCTCTGTGCAGGACACCCCAATCTCCTCCTTGACCAGGGAAGCCCGGCTGGACTCCACCAGCAGCCCCAGCTTGAGCAAGCCAAGCACCCCCACTCCTACCATCTCTGTTGGTGTCCATCTGGCGGAAGATCTTTTCTGTCCTTTTCTCTGGGGTGGACTCGTCTTCAGGCATTTTCATTACAGAGGAAACCATCTTGTAGATGGCCTGGGGACAGAAGCAACAAGTGGTAAGACAGACACACAAATCCCGACGGGTAAGCCTTCCAAATGCACCCCAGACGCAGGCAGCGCCGGAAGGTCTAGGGAGGAGGTCCTCCCTGGAGGACGTGGGACAGGTCACAAGTTGAGATGGGTCCAAAGGGACCCAGCTGAAGGCTTGAGGTCTAGTGACCTTGCCTGGCATTTTCTTGCTAATCGCGGAGCTCTTCTGTAACTCCTGACCCAGGCAAACCAGAACCCAGGGTACACACAAAGCTTCAGGAAAAGTGCATTTTGTCAGGAAGTGGGAGAGAATTCCAGAACCTTCTAGAGTTCTGGGTCCAGCAGGGCAGTGGAGAGGAAGAGGAAGGCAGATGAAGGAAACAGCCTGCTGATGTACGATGTGTGGTCACCAGGCCAGCAGAACTTCCTGTGTGCAGTGGCATCTGGTGGAAGCACCGTACCTGCTGCGAATCTGTTGTTGAGATGCAGGGTCCCAGAGCAGGGCAAGCTCAGGTCAGAGCAGGGCCTGAGGTCCAGCTCCCACATGATGCTGGTGTCAGCAGAGCCAGGATACAGAGGTCACTCCTAGCCCTAGAGGCCTCAGGGCTTGCTGCGGTGTCCATGAGGCCACACAGGATGACAGACACCTGCCAGGCCCTAGGCAGATGTCCACTCCATCTCTGGGCTGCTCCCTAAAGCTGGAGACTGTGGATCCCAATCCTTCCCAGCAAATTCCCAGGTACCCCAGTGGGGAGAGAATCTGCACTGGGAGCTCCAGATTAAGATAATTTCACAATCTCAGCCTGAGGAAGGCTGCTCACATCTGTGGAACGCTGTTCTGTGAGCAGTGCCAAAACTATCCCTGCCACCTGTGACCTCTGGCGGACTCAGGAAGACCTCAGAGGACAGGGAGATGGGTCTTTTCAAAAATGCGAAGGGGACCAAGAGACGGAGGGAGGAGGAAGGAAGAGGAGAGGAAGGTGCACAAAAAGGGTGAAGAGGCACCGTACACCTGGGCCACCCCTGTGATGATGGGATCACCACGGACTGCAAATGCGGACTAATGGAAGTAAAATCCAAACGAGGAAGCTGGTATTTGGGCAGAGTGATGTGAAGTCAGTGCAAATACCCCCAGATTGTGACTTTGCTAATCAGACTGGCTTTGGGCGCCGTAGTTCTGGGCAAAAGCTTCAGGAAAAGTGCATTTTGTCAGGAAGTGGGAGAAAATTCCAGAACCTTCTAGAGTTCTGGGGCCAGCAGGGCAGCGGAGAGGAAGAAGAAGGCAGACGAAGGAAACAGCCTGCACATGAGAGAGATGGAGGCCAGAGGGGTGCTGTGGTTAAGTCCTCTATCCGGGCTAAAGTCTCCGAAGTTCTGGGCACGGAATAATCCAGTCTCGGCCGAGAAAACAGATGTGAAAATGAGCGGTCCCCAGTGCTGCACGCCGTCCCTGGGCCAACCCGCCCTCGGAGACCCCGGCACCCAGCACCACTTGCCATCCCTGGGCCAACTTGTCCTTGGAGACCCTCAGGCCAGCTCCTGAACATCTTAGAGGGCCACAAGTGGCAAGAACAGCTCAAGAGCCTCCCTGTGAAGGACCAGCAGGAATGTCAAGCCCACAGGCATGGAATTTCACAGGTGATGGGTCTCACTGAAGAAACGCAGGCTCAACCACCACGATCCGCCCCCTCCTCAGCCCCTCTGCCCAAATCTATGCCATTGTCAGTGCCAGGGTCCCAGTGCCATGTGCCAGGATGCTGGAAACACCTAACTCCCTAGAGGACCTGGGACAGGTCACAAGTTGAGATGGGTCCAAAGGGACCCAGCTGAAGGCTTGAGGTCTAGTGACCTTGCCTGGCATTTCCTTGCTAATCGCAGAGCTCTTCTGTAACTCCTGACCCAGGCAAACCGGAACCCAGGGTACACACATACACACACACACTTCAGACACCGTATCTGTGTGTGGTGAGTTCCTGAGCCCAGGAGGCCACCTCCCAACAGCAGAGCACAGCCGCAGATGGACAGAGCAGCCCTGGGCTGGGGCTGGGCTGTTCTGCTGCAGGCCTCGGGCAGGCTGTGCATCGCCATCATGACACTCAGTCTTCTCCGGGCCTGACGGCTGCTTCCCGAGTGTGCTTCAGCCTGCAAAGGTCCTGTTGCCAGCTGCTCCGAGGGACCATTTTCTGTGTCCATGACTGGCCAGGACTGGCCAGGGGCTTCCGGGGGCCAGCTGCTTACACAGACTATTGTTGCCAGGTCCCCCGACCTCTCTGACACACACCTTGCTTTCCTGGACCCCGGCTCTGTCCATCCTCTCCTCTCACTCGAGTGTCCACGTCCTTCTCTCCCCTCCTGCTCCAACTCCTACGCAAGCGTTAAGGGCTGGTGGTGCGCTCAGTGCCCTCCAGGAAGCCTGCTGTATTCTTCTGTCCTTCGGTTGCTGTGTGCAGCAATACCCATCTCCCACCCAATTTGCCATCCCTTGTGTCTGTTTTTCTCCCACCTTTCTTCTCTTCTACTTCTCTTTACAAAGTTCCCCGTTAGCTGGGTGTGGTGCTGCACACCTGTAGCCCCAGCACTGAGGAGGCTGAAGCAGGAGGACTGCTGTGAGTCCCAGACCAGGCTGGGGTACACAGTGAGACTGTCTCAAAAAACAAAATGAGAAAGCTTCCCCTTTATCATTTATATTTATTTGGTTTCCACCTTTTCCCCTTTTCTTCTCTTTCTCTTAATATGTATAAGTGGACATATTCACGTGGAGCCCCTCAAAGATTCTTAATCCGTCCGAAACTGTGTCCCCAGCCCAAACGTTCCCCACCTGCACCCTCAGCGGTGCAGATTATTTTAGGGGCTCACAGATTTAGCTCATCCACGGGGCCCCAGTTAGAAAGGCCTTGTTGACCCCCCTTTTCAACTCATTTCACCACTCACCCCTTCATTAGACACTTGAGCTGCTGCTGCGGGCCAGGTATTTCGGCCTTTGCCCCCGTAGGGCTCACTATTAAATAAGGTGACAGGCGTTAAATAATCAGAGCAATGAGTGTAAGGCCACTGCAAGGTTCACCAAGGAGGGCAGATGTCCCATGAGGTGATGTGACAGATCATGGGGGTGTCAGGGTCAAGGCAGAGACGGACAGCGAGGGGATTGATGAGGTGACAAATAGCAGAGAAGCACTGTGAGGCCCAGCTGGGACAGATGACAGGGTGACCACATGGGCAGAGGAGTGTGGTGTGACAGAAGGGTCAGTGTGTGCCCCACACCAGGTACAGGTGCAGTTTCTGTAAGCAGGGGAGGATGACGCGGCAGCGCATCTGACTTTCCCACTGGCCACCCCTACTGAATCTGCTTCTCCCTTCTTTCAGGCAGTAGTGTTCAGAGAGTTAGACACTGGTCATTCCTAATTTATTCTACGGTTGCTTCCACACCGGCCTAGAGGTGGGGACATTTCTTCTGTTTCCCCCACCCCAGAAAGACCCCAGTCTGCAGACCTAGGGTGCCCTGTTTCTCAGCACACTCCACTTAGGTGGGAGAGTCAGTCCAAGGATGACTTCCTGATTGCTACGGAAGGCCACCTGGAACCCTGGGGACTCCTGGTGGGCAAGACTTGCAGGGGTGGGTGCTCTTTGGAACTCTGGATGCCAAAGCAACTGGTCCTGAGGCAGGAAGGATCTTGCCACACCCTGGGCTGCATGGTGAGCGCAAGACCGAGCACGCTGCGTGTGCTGGGAGAGCAGCAGTGTGACTGCACTCAGCTGGAGCAGCGAGCTGTACAGAGAAGAAAGGATAACTTCATGCAACAAGCCAGCAGACAGCGCCTGGACAGGAGCAGAGCCGGTGCCCTCCACAAGCACCTGAGGCTCCGTGTCCACGCGGCTCCTGCAGGGCAGAGCAGACTCCCCAGTGTGCGCCAGTGCACTCGCAGGGACAGCAGGCTGTGATGCGGGGCCGCGCACACAGAGCGAGGTACAGCGGTGTCCCGGGCAGCGATTTGAAGCAGGCATGTGTTTTATCGGCTCCAGTTCTTCACCTGAATTTAATGGGACTGAACCTTGACAAGACCAGGCTACTTCCCTGTTTTATTTTTAGCAAAGTCAGGGAGAGGACTAGCAGGGACATCCTGTTTTTAATTAAACACAAAGGGTCCTAGTCCTGTCTCTGGGACAGGAGAGTTTGGGACACCCAAGAACCCAGCACCTCCAGACAGGGACAAGGCCCCTGCCACCTCCCTGTGGCACATAAATATTCTTTCACCCATGAAGGAACAATGTGTTGGGAACCTAGAGAAGGAATGACCCAAATCTGAGCTGCTAAAGGTCATGGGAGTCACTGAGGCCAATTCCACAAGTTGATATGGCACATTTTCTCTGACGGAAACCAGACAGACTGTTTTCACCAGAAAGCTTAGGGTCTTCTAGCCAGGAACCAGACCTTGGAGACGGACAGTGGGCTAAGAGGCAAAGCAGCAGAGCAGCACTGGGCTGTTTTTAGATCATACAGATGAAAACCAGCACCCTGCTTAGGGAGATTCATATTCCAGGAAAAAGAGGAAACGCCATGAAAATCTTTTTTTGTACAACTTTTACAAGACCATTATCCACGTATTTGGAATGGCATAAATACTTTCTCATTCAGAGCCATCAGAATAAATTAAATCAGTACTTTTTATAATTTTGCAGCATTCTACTGAGGTGCTTTAAATGTCATCACCTAGGGGAGAGAATAGTGTTCCCCCTTCTTTTCAACCAAAACCAGCCCATTCTTGTAGTAAGTTTCACATAAGATTTTATTAGGAAAAAACAGTCTGGCTTTTTGCTGCTAAAATTAGAGTTTGAATCCATAGAACCACTTGGTATGTTCTTTCCTTTGTGATGCCACAATCTTTAGAAATAATTAGGCCAAGATCTGTCCACTCACTCATCCTCCCTTGCAATAGCTTACTGTTTCAGAGAACTCAGCACTGTGTCCTTCTGTCACTGCAGCGTTGTACAAGTTCAAAACGGCTTCACTATGGGAAGAGCTTCCCTCTGTCAGAGGTGTGTGATGGCAGAACCATGGCTGGCTGCGCTAAGGAAGGAAGTACAGGGAAACAAAGATACATACAGGGCACTGCAGACTACCTCTGAGGATGCTGCTGGAGGTGTTTCCCACACACCTTTTTCCAAGACAGCACAGTCTTCCAAGATGCTGTGAGACCAGAGAGAGCCCATCATAAAAACTCCCGCGGAGGTCTGCCCTCTTTGAGCACCACAACGTACCAGGCATATTAAAGGCAGGGAGTTCTGGACAAGACACCAATGGATTCTTCTGTAACCCAGGACTTCCCAAAGGGTTTGACCAGCCATGAGGCCTTGATGAAACTCTTAGCCCACAGAAGTTTGGAGAGACAGGACAGGGTCCTAGCTGGGCTCACTCTTCAGCGTGCTGTGTTCCCTGCCACCCTTTTCACAAATCAGATAAGCTGTGCTCCCTACAGGAGACCTGGCTTCCTGATAGTGTCAGCGTTTCCTCAAGACAGGGGTGCTGTCTCAGGCACTGGGGTGTGCTTTGTTTGTTTCCGTCCCTGAATCCCGGTCGGCTTTGTGGTACGTGCAAGGGGCAACACTGACTTCTTCAGAGTTAGCAGAGCACAGTCCCACCTTCAGGGAACCCACAGTCCAGGTGGCAGAGGAACAGGCAACTGTAGGACTATACTAACACAAGAGCAGAGATGAAGGAGTGGGGACTGAATTTACCTTTCCACCAGAAGCAACAGCAGAATCCCCAACACCATTTATATAAAACAGCAGTTTCAAGACACTGCAGATCAAGCAGCAAAGCTCACTGACCCTCAAAGAATCGGAAATAAGAGATACACAGTGTGGTGATGCAGCTTAATACCTTTACCTGCCGGACAAGGAGGGGGCCCTGCAGGGCGCCTGGGGGCCTCACTGACTTGGGGACAGAGCTGAGGGCCTGGAGAAGTGAAGTGGCTGGTATTCCGAGGGCAGAGCACACGGGACGGGAGCTTCCGTGAGTCCCTGCATGTGTCTGGGAAGCCGGGGGCAGGGGCGGGCGAGGCAGGAGGAAACCCCTGGAGAGAGCGCCGGGTTCTCACACAAGGACCTGGCTCCTGTGGTGCTGTATACTCAGAAAACGCTGACCTCAGGGGCAAGGAAAAATCAGTGGATGAGGAGCACTACTTGGTATCACGTAAAGGATCTGAAAAAGCTACATCTAAAAAGTTCGAGCTGTTTGCAAGCAACTGAACTGCATCTCAGAACAAAGCTTAAGAATATTTATCAGACCACAAAAATATCTAACAGGCACACGGTAAGATTCACAATGTCTAGCATCCAACCTAAAATCACCGGGCATGTAAAGCAGCAGGAAAACACAGTTGGAGTAGAAAAAGCAATCGAAGTGTCCCAGAACTGAACTCTGTTAGGATTAGCAGACAGATATCACCACAAATAGAAAAGCTGTGTTCTGTATGCCCAAAAAGCAGACATGGAAGACATAAAAAGACCTGTAGCAAACTTGAAGCAATAAAACCTACAATGTCTGAGGGAAAAGTATAGATAGTGGGATTAATGGCTAATTAAGACCTTACAGGAGAAAGTGAAGACTTAGGAATAAAAACTACCCAGAGAATAGGAAATTTATAAGTAAAAGGCAAAAGATTTATACAATCTGAAGAGAAACCAGAGTATTAGGAAACTTGTAAGTAACAGAACATCAAGCTACCTAGTATATATGTAATTAAAGACCCTGAAGGAGAACAAGTGGAATACCAGAAAGATCTTTGGAAGTATAATTATTAAAAGCATTCCAAATTTGATGAGAACCATAAACCCATAGACGGAAGAAATGCTGTGATAAACAAAAACCTACCAAGCAAATTACAACCTGCCAAGCCCAGTGAGGAAAAAACAGATGATATGTCTACTCTTTTTCAATGAAACGTGTAGGAAAAATTCTTCCAATAAAGAAAACCCCACAGCCCAGACGGCTTTGCTGGAGTATTCTATTAAACATTTAAAGAAGAAATAACACTGATTTAAACAAGTATTGCCAGAAAATTGAGAAGGAGGGATGGTTTTCAGTTCATTTTATAAAGCTTCTCTAGCCTGACACCCAAATAAGATGTTCATTCTATGAGGCCAGCATCGCCCAGTATCATAACGATACAAAGATACTGCAAGAACACTGCAGACCAGTATCTCTATAAAAAGAAATGCAGAAATGCTAAACAAATGCTTAGTAAATTGTGTACATATTAAAAAGATAATGCATTATGACTGTATAGTATTTATCTTAGGAACGTAAGCTTGGCTTAACATAGAAATGTAATTCATGATCATATTAAATTGGAAAAAACTTATGATTTTCTCGATACACAGAAAAAAATTGACAAATTTAACATCCAACCATAATTTTAAAATAAAGAAAAATCTTTCAGCAATCTACGAACATCCTTAACCTAGTAAGTGTATCCAGTGAAAAACCTACTCTAGCGCTGTGTAATGGTGGAAACTGAATGACTTCCAATAGGCAGGATGTCCACTCTGACCGTTCCTGTTCAGTACTGCATGGAAGTCCTAAGGAGGGCAATATTAGGCATGTAAAATAAAGACACCCAAATTGAAAGAGAAGGAATTAAATGCTCTTTATTTATAGACAATATAATTGTCCACACAAAATAATATGATGGAATCTAAAAAAACAAAACAAAAACCCATTGGAAGTAATAAATGAATTTGGTGAGCTTGCAGGGCATGTGATCAATGTACAATGACATTTTATTTCTATACACTGAAGTGAAATAAAGAAATTCTTTACAAATGCTGAGGCAGAATGAGTGCAAGTTTGAGGGCAGCCTGGGCAGCTTGTTGAGACCCAGTCTCAAAAAGCATTTTTTTAAAGGAATGTAGCTCAGTGGTACAGTGCTTGCCTAGAATGCATGAGGCCCCAGGTTAACCCCCAGCACCACAAATGAAAGAGAATATATTCAAAATAATATAATTTAAAATACTATAAAATATACTAAATGATTCAGAAAAAAGGTATGCAAGACTGAAAACCACAACTTGTTGTTAATGTAAGTAAACCCAGACCTAAGTAAATGGAGAGACATACCAGGTTCTTGGGTTGGCAAAGCCAATACTATAAAATGTTAGTTTTCCTCAAATTGATCTATGGATTTCTTGCAAATCCAATCAAAATCCTACTAGACCTTTTTTGGCAAAAATTGGTAAGCTGATTCTAAAGTATACACAAAAAGAGAAATGTCATAAAATAGCCAGAACAACATTGAAAAAGTAACAAAATTAGAGGACTAACCCAATTTGATTTTAAGACTTATTTTAAAGCTACAGTAATGAAGACAGTGCAGTACTGTCAGCATAAAAGAAAATTAAACCAATAGAATTGTAGGGGGAGGGGACTGTAGGCAAGGGGAGAACAGTGTAAGGGCCTCATTAGGCTTTCTGGCTCATACTAACCACAAAGAGTTAAAACTTTACCAGAGAAATTCCCCAGGGAACAGTCTCAAGAACAAGGATAGAGAAAAAAAAAAAAAGAACAGATATGAAAAAGGTACCAAGATAGTACACGTGGCTCTGGAACGTACCAGAGGGGGAGAGGCAGAGAACAGGGAAAGCCAAGCGCACAAAACCAAGAGAAGCCCCCCTCCCCTCCTCCAATAGAATGCAGGCAAGACTGACTTGGGGAGAGTGCTTATTCAGGCTTTTCTCACACCTACTCACACACACATCCATCTAGGGTCACTATATTACTATAATAGATGCCCACACATCTCCTCCCTAACTTTAAGCTAATTGTGAATAAGGCACCTCCTTGCCAACCAGCTGCCCACCCCAGAGACAAAGCCCTGTCAAGGATGAATAAACAGACAGAAGTTACACGTAGACCAGACATAGACAGGATGCCCAGCAGGCAGTCGAGTCATGGCAAGTTCCAGGTAGGGGGGAAGGGTCTCTGACCCCCTGTAAGACAGGCCAGGGACAAAGGCCCATGGGTGTCCACTTTCCTGGCGGATACCCAGGTCCTTATCCAGGTAGCTGTCTATCCTTTCCTTTTCATTGCTTTCCAATAAAGTCTCTTGGGGCTGGGGATACAGCTCAGTGGCACAAGTGCCTGCCTGGCAAGCACAAGGGCCTGAGTTCGATTCCTGGTACGAAAAAATTAAAAATCCAATAAAGTATATTTCCTCCCTTAAACTTTGTGTCTTTAATTTGTCACTGGTACTGAGTTTATGATCTCAGCTGCTTGTCCTGGTGAAGGAATGGTGCTCATCCCCAGACACAATAAAATAATACCCAGAAATAGATCCATAGCTATACGGGCAACTGATTTTCAATAAGATGTAAAAGCAATTCAGTGGGAAAAGGATACTCTTCAACAAATGATGGTAAAACTAGAGCCCCTGGAGAGCAGACTAGAGAGGTGCGAGCACGGAGCAGACCCTCCCCTACAAGGGACTCACCTTGCTGATGCTGTCATTTTGGGCTCTGGCCTCCAGAACTGCGCTAGAAAAGATTTCTGCTGTCTTGGACCACCCACGTATGGTGACATGTTACAGCAGCCTTAAGAACCTAAAAGCATGGAAACCCCTAAGCTTGATGCCTTATCCATAGCAACACCGAGAAGATGAGACTTCCCAGAGGTAATGAAAGGAACAGGGCTATGCTGGAACCTGCTTGAGAGTCTCTAAATTTAGGGGCAGAAGAAGGAAGAGGAGTCCACAGAGGAGACTGGGAGGGAGCAGCCAGGGAGAGGGGCGCACACCCACCCTTGTTAGTCTGGTCAACTTGGTGCTGAGGGGGAACTTGAACTCCTAGACCATAGTGTGGCTGGTGATCATAGGATGGATCCCTTAGGAGAAAGGGGCAAATCCAACACAGCCGAGATGCAGCACTAAGGTCAGTTCTTAGACAAGTCACAAGCCTAAGCCCGGAGCTTTCTCCAGGACAGAAATCTCAGTTCCATTCCAGAGTAACCACGGTGGTCCACACTCAGAAAAGAGAATTAAGCAAGGGTCCACCAAGACGGACTAGAAGTTCTCCTCCTCCCTTCCAGAATCAGAGAAGCAGTGTTTGGGGTCTCCAAGGCACATCTTGCAAGTGGCACAGTGTCTACGACACCCACATAGACAGATGTGTGGGGAAATGCAAACGCCACCGGGGACATGGTTCTAAAATCAGCACAAAGAAGCTTTTCTGGTCCTTGGGATTCGGATTCTTTGTGGCACAACCACTCACCACAGGTGGCGCTCTGCACACCAGCAGGGCATCTCTGGGCGTGTTTGATGCCTGTCCCCAAACCCCCTCTCTTCCTCAGCCTCTGGCAGCACTGATACGCACAACCTGTTCAGCGCAAGGGGAGATCGGGAAAAAATGTTTTTCTCACACTGCTAAAAGAAACAAAAGCGAAGTCTCTTGTGTTGTGCTGCCAGGACACTCCTGACCACTTTTTCTTGGGTTTCATTGATTCAAAGGGTGTGATCATGTAGACATGTAGTGTACCGAAGCTCACCTGCTGTCTGCCAGAGTGCCAGTTAACCCTGCCACAAGTAGGAGGGAGAAAGTCTAAATTCTACAACAGGCAGCTGAATGCCAAGTGTTTTTAAAGCAATCATTAGCAGCCTGAGAGAGCAAGTAGGTCTCTAAAGTAAGCTCTGGACAACCGCTGTGGGGAGCACATGTAGGCTGTCAGCCACGGAAGGGTTTTCCCTTGAACATGGCCACCATCCAGGCTTGACCGCCAACCAGACAGGCTTCCCTGACAATGCCATGCATGCTGTGGGCATGGAGACCCTGCCCGACTGGTGCCAGCCATGCTGTTCCTGGAAAGGTGATCTTTCTTTGTCTGAGTTCAGTGAGCACCACAGCAAAGGCCCAAAAGTTTAGTTCATTCCCAGATGGGAAATAAAAAGACAGCAGGGAAAGGCCAGGAGTCCTCGCAGCAGGGACATCTCTACTGTGATTTCCATGGGGTGATTTAGCTGGGCCACGTTTCCTTGTGGAGGTACATTTCACACCAAGGTAAATACCACTCAACTGCATGGAGGATTCTGCCCAACGGAGCACTCTATCCACTGAACCGGAAGTGACCGTGCCCTGTGTGGCAGGGGCATGTCCTGCCCAGCTCTGAAAACTGCGCTGGCGACAACTGTGGTCCAAACCGACAGTGCCCACCCAGGACACATGCTGCTCTGGGCGCCTTACTCACCAGAACTGACCCAACCCACAGAATCACTACAGACAGGCTCCGTAAAATAGGGACAGGTCCTTGAGCTCAGGGACCCAAGCGTAGGAAATACGGCTCAGGGCAACAGGAGAGAAGCAAGGGTGGGGCTGGAGGTGTCGGTAATATGTACGTGTATCTGCAAGGCAGGAGGGTGCGGACCTGCCCTGCCCAGAACGCCTCTTCCCACAAGACTCTTCTTCGGCTCCCTCTCGTCTTCTTTGGTTTGGGTACAGTTAATCAGTTTTGGTCTAAATTTGCAATTTTCATTCCATCATAATGCTCACGCAGTACAGTTTCTACATATCTACACCCTGACAGCCCTGGAGTTCAGACCTTGCCATGGCTCCAGCTAGCGGCTGTCTGAGGACAGGAAGGACCCAGTGCACGGCTCTCCCTTCTCAACTTGGGAGTGCAGCCCGCACCTCCCTGGGTCTGGGGCAGAATCGGCCAGGCTGCCCCTTCCTCTGCCCACTCCATGCTGCGACAGTGTGGTGTCCAGGCCTGCCCACTGGCAGAGAGAGCCCCGACCTCTGCAGAGTGGGAAGGAGCCTCCTTCCTCTTGCAGTGTGGGCGACTACCGCCAGCAAGTGCAGAGAATCTGCTGTGGGGTGGGGAAAGGTGGAGGTGGTTTTCTGGCTTAAGACTCCCGAGAACCAGGCATGCCTGTACTCCCAGCACTCAGGAGGCTGAGGCAGGAGGATCGCCACAAGTTCAAGGCCAACCTGAACTACATAGTAAGACCCTGCCTGGAAGAAAAAAAAATTGCTGAGAGATGATTTTAACCCAGTCATAAAATATCAAGCCTAAAACATGCTCCTAAATCAGATACTTTAAAACACATATACACAACTGTGAAAAAGTTCATTTAAAGCTCTAAAAATAAATCTACATATGGTTCTTCTTGTTCACCCAGATGTTGATATAGCACAAATTTTTTTCTTTGAAAAGAACACAACTTCACTGTGGCACATATGGTGGACTAAGCAATGTTCCCCTAGCAGTGCAGTTCAGTTCTTCACAGAACCCATAGTAATCTCATAAATTTTAGAGTCCTGTTGTCCACATCCAAATCCCTGGAACCTGTGGCTTTGTTACCTCAGGTGAGAAGAGACAGTTTGCAGATATGATTATTGAGATAGGAGGGTTCTGCAGGATTATCCATAGGGCCTTGAGTAACCAGGAGGTCTTTATGACACAAGATGACCCAACCTGACCTCCCAGACTTGGCAGGGGATGAAGAGGGCCCAGTGCCCAAGGATGTAGGAAGCTTCAAAGAACAGGATTTTCCCTAAAAGCCCCCGGAAGCAACACAGCCCTGAACACACCTTCATATCTGCCCAGAGAAACTGATTTCAGACTCCTGACTTCAGAGCTGCAGAGTAATAAATATAGGCTGTCCAAAGCCATTGGTTTGTGGTACTTTATGCTAGCAGGGATAGGAAGCTAGCAGCGGGTCTCAGTACTGCACAGAAGCCACAGTGGTTTCAAGTGTGTTAAGAGTCTTTTCTACACCAAAATTTTGAAATAGCAAAGAATGCAAACAACAAATATTTTTCATAAAATTGCTTGAATTTTGAGTCTTGGAGGATTAGGATTCAAGCAAGAACTTAAGAACTGATGCTCATTCTCAAGCACAGATCTGTCTTCACAGGTAGAATCTTAATCTGCCATGGTTCTGCTAGCCCCAGCTCGCCCTCAACACGCCACCTTTGAACAGATGCTTTCCCAGGCACAAAGCAGAAATGAAACTCATGTTCCACTTTAACGAATGTGTGTTTGCGTGCACCGAAGCGGTGCGGGTCAGCCGGGACAAAGAACAGAAGGTTCCCACACAGTACAAAGCCGCCTGTTACTGTGATAATGACCTGGAGACTGCGAGCTTTGAAACAGGAAGGAGAAAAGATTTTTTTTTTTAAAAGAATGGGCTGCTCTGCAGCAGTAAGTTTGATTCATCCAGGCTAATTGAAAGCAGGGATTAGCATAAGAATGGGATGGAACCCGTGCATTTTCAGCTTGCAAAGTAGCAGAACAGAGCCGCAGAACCTTACTATGAAATGGTCTAATTTAATCTTTTTGATGCTTTGGAAGTCGCTCCAGGGTGCTGCAGAATTTCCTATTAACCATCAGGGCATGGTACTGTGAGAAACAGCCCAGGAAAGTTGGGCCTTCCCCTTCAAGCTCCTTAAGGGCTGCACCAGTACGGTCAGCTCAGTGGAGTGGCTCTGTCATGCTGAGTGGCCTGTGTTTGTGTGGCCACTTTTTACACTTGGTACTCAGTGCAGAATGGGTTCCCACGGGCTGGGCAATGTCTTCTAGCACCGTTTGCCCTTTTCCCACTCTCTGAAATCCATAGCAAAGAGACAGTACTGTGCCAGCTACCTCACAGGTACTGAATGCTAGGTACCAAAGGAAGGCTCAGTCCTTGCATAACCCCACCTGGCCAGTGGGGTCCTCCCTGCTTCAGTGTCTACATCTTAACCAGTGTGGCTGTGATACAAGCCAGGACAGCTAAGTAAAAAATGTTAAATAGGAGATAACACCATGGCTAGAGGGAATTTCTTTCTCAAAACCCAGTCAAGAAGCAATTCTCTCTAACAGGAAGCTATACCCCTCGTTTTCTCTGCAGAGAGGCAGGGCCCAGAGTTCTGAGGTGGAAAAGGGACACAGAAGAATGCTAAATCAAGCAAATGCAATGGTTTGCATCTCAAGTGGTCCCCAAGAGGAAGGTGTGGTCCACAGCCTGTGGCACTATGAGAAAGTGGTTAAGGAGTGGGGCTGAGTGAGAGGTCTTCAGGACAGTGGGGTGCCCTCAGAGAGTAACTGTGGAACCCCAGTCTGTCCCTCCACCACAGAGTCCTTCCAGAAACAATGGGGCCACTTGATCATGACAAAATCTCTAAAACCCTGAGTCACAACAGATCTTCCCTCTTGAGAAGCTGATTAGCTAGGGGGTTTGTTATAATAGCAGAAAGCGGATACAATGAATCATCTTTGAAAATTTAGTTTTTGTTAAACTAGCAATGAGAAAAATGAGGAAAGCAGAATCAATCAGGAATACCTGCCACACACCTGGGGGTACACTGAGAAAACAACCTGGCAGTCTGTGTCAAGAGCCTTAGAAATGCTTGTGCCCTTTGGTCTACAGCTGTCCTTCTGTGACTCTATTCTAAGAGAATGCAGTGTGCGACAACCCCGCCAATCCTGCCCTGCCATTCTCCGAGGGCAGCGGCTCCACCTTTGCAGGACGTACACCGGTTCGTCTTGCGGGAAAGTGACCTCAGAGTTGACCCTGCAGGAAGCCGAAGCCCCCAGATGCTTTCCTCCTGTACCCCACTCACCTGCCAAGACACTGAATGGCTGCCAGTCCTGCTGGCACTGCCACCCACGGAGTCCTCCCTCCTTTCTGTAGCCGAGGCCCCCTTTCTCCTGGGGCGTAGGCCCATCTCTGCAGGTTTGCCTCTGGTCCCACCCACTGCCGAGCCAGCTGCCACTGCCACGCTCTTGACCAGCTTCCCCTTCCCTCAGAGTCTGCTGGGGTACCACAAATTTTGAGGAGAAGGCAGTCATGGCTGGCAACATGAGACCCATTTCACATGGAGAGTTGCCCATGGCACAGGTGAGTATGGGCAGTTCTTCTGTGTACAGTTACTGCTGTGGGAACTGACACGGTCAGAGTCATACACCAAAAAATGCTGGATTCGAACCCAGGCCAGAGCTTGCTTATTAATACCCCTCCAGGAGATACAGACTCCCAGCCACAGGCTCAGGCCCAGGCAGGTCACTGCAAGGGTGAATGCAGGCACCACAATAAGTCTGATCAGCTGCATTAGTCTGCCATCACGGGGACAAAATACCCAACACCCACAACCGGGAGGTTTGTTTGGCTCACGGTTTCAGAGGAACCATTCCATGGCTGGCCAATCCAAAGCAGAGATGGCGTCCGGGAGGGCCTGGGAGAGCAAAGTTGCAACACGCCCCCTCCGCCAGGAAGCAGAGGGAGACAGGAGGGAGCCAGGGAAGGAGTGCGGCCTGTCCGATCCTATCTCCAGTCACCCACCTTCCAGCAGCAGTCTGCGGGAATTCATCTGTGCGTGAGTGTGGCCCCTGTGATCCAACCACCTTCCAGAAGCTCCATCTTGGAACTCATGAGGCCCTTGGGGCACATTTTAGATCTCAACCATAGGACCAACTGAGAAGCACATGTCAAGGGCATCATGTGGGTAGTCCCAAGGCACCAGGTGACTTAGAACAGTAAAGAATGTGGGCTTAGCGTCACCGAAGCAGTGAGATTTAAGAGATGCCAATCAGTGTGGACTGTGTGTGGAATCCCCCTGTACTGTAATGTGGGTCCAAGCCATTCAGAAATACTGGCTGGGCCAGTAACATGCCCCATGCCCCACCAGCTTGCACCTCCAACGCTTACTCCTGGCACAGTGCTCCTTCCCCTTTGAAGACCTCATACCTGCACTATCTCCAGCATCTCTGCCTTGCTGATGTAGCCGTTGCCGTCCAGGTCGTACATGCTGAAAGCCCACTTCAGCTTCTGCTCCAGCTTCCCCCTCGATGTGACGCTGAGGGCGATGATGAATTCTCTGAAGTCTATAGTCCCATCGCCATTGGCATCAAAGGTGCGGAAGACATGCTCTGCGAATTTGGAAGCATCCCCGTAAGGGAAAAAGTTCCCGTATATTTTCTTAAACTCCTCCATGGACAAATGTCCGCTGGGGCAGTCTCTCAGAAAGCCTTTGTACCACTCCTGGATCTCGTGCTCCGTGAAGTCTGTGCTTTCCAGCAGGTCCTGCATGACCTCGGGCCGCAGCTTGCTGTTCTGTTTCCCCATCCTGGCAGCAAGAGTTCAGCTGGAGAGAGAAAAGAAAACACGCATCATGTGCAGAGCTGTTCTCCCCTGACCCCCCACCCCCGACCGTTTGTGATTATTCCAGTGGAAAAAGAAAAAGCAGGCAAACAAGCAAGCAAACTGTGGACCAGTCTGCTAACACTGGCGGCCAATTTGCAGCCAGGCTCTGAGAAGGCTGACATGCTAACACAGGGATCCAAGTACGAGCAGGAGAAATAAATGAAAGGAAGGGCAAGAGAGAGACCGAGACAGAATTTAGCAAATTTTATTGCTCAAATATTCCCAAGTGAAGTGAAAAATAAGTTGATTTGCTTTCAGATTCTGCCCTGGAGGCAAAACTTGGCTCTACCTTTCCCGTCCTGCGAGAAGCGAGCGAAGCCTGCTTTCTACAAGAGCGAAAAGAAACTACAGCTCTAGGTACAGCACGAGAAGAATTTATAAAGTGAACACTCCAGTAACTTTCTCTTCCCTCTTGTGATTTTTTTCCCTGGAGGTTAAGGAAAGAAAGTTAGAGAGGCTGGCTTGTATTAGAATTTTAAAACTGTCATTTGGTTGCTAAGCTGGCAATTTGCCTGAGGCCGGAACTCAGAAACATGAGGTAATACATAATATATGGGGTTACAGAGCGCCAAAACACTTAATGGAATTTACAAGTAATTTCAAGTTTTCCTTTTGGGGCGATCTTTGGAAAGTGACATTCAATCAAATCACCATTATTACAGTTTTGTTACTTGCAAATCACATTGTGTCTGGCCTTGGGGAAGGATTGCCATTTTGATATTTAAATCTAATCCTTTAAAGAATGATTTGTTTCCTTGCATATACAAAGCACTGTTTCTTCAAAACCAAACTTAAGTTCTTTTCCCAGCCCTTAAGAAGTGCTCTCATTTATTAGCTGTTTTTCACTAAAAACAAATTGCCTCAACATTTGGCTTTGTCTCCTACCGAGACTGATCTGTGAGCAGTTATTTTTCAGTAAACAGTAATTACACCACATTTACAAAATCATTAGTACAGAAAGGCCATAACAAACAAGGCAGAAGAGAACAAAATAAGTTATCTGTGAAGCGGGTGTCTGGAATTTAGTCCAGAATTTGTTTCTGTAGATAGCTACAGCACCTTACTAAGTGCGACGACTGACCTTAAGAAAGGCATCTGAAGGGGTTGGACAGTAAGACAGATCCCAGGTGCATGTGGCAGAGTTTCATTGCTCAGAGGGGCAGGAGGAAGACAGAGGAATGCTTGACAACACCTTCTGGAAGGCAGGAATTCCTGCCTACTTGAGTTGAAGGAGGGGCTAGGGAATGACCAGGAGACAAAAGGTGCATCTCAGGTCCGGCCCTTTTCACCATCCCACACAGTCACTCCAAGACTGAGTTGCCAGGAGAACTCAGGGGGAAAGCTCAGGGCACAAATAAAACATGCTTGGCTTCAAAGCCTAGCCCTGCTGTTTACGGGTTATTGGGTAAACCACTTAAGTTTTCGGTGTACCTCAGGTCTCTCATCCGTAATGTAAATTCAGTCCTCCAAGTTCATATCTCATTGCTTTGAAGTGAGAACTGAATGCAATAGTCCCAGCTGTGAAACTCCAGTGCTGAGTTAGGGACAGGTTCAGGTGAATGAAAACGTGCTTTATCTTCAATCTGGTTTGTTCTCAAAGATCAGTGTGCTGGCAGCTGGCCCCAGTGTGGTCCTGGGAGGTGGGGGCTGGTAAGAATGGAAGGCAGATAGGTTATGGGGCCTGGTGCTGACCTGTGGGTCAGGAATGGAGCAGGGCTCCTAGGATGTGTTACTTCCCATGAGTAGGGTGTTACACAGGAGCCAGCATGTTACCTTTCCAGCCTCTTGCTTTCTGTCTTGCCTGTGACCTCTCTCCTTTCATGTGCCACCTGCCAGGTTGTGATACAGTCACAAGTCCCTCACCAGAGGCCACAAAGGTGGGGCTGCCTGATAATGGCTTTTTAGCTTTCAAACAGTGAAATACACGTTTCTGCATAAAACTTACAGTCCCTGGTATTTTGTCATAGTAACACCAAAGGGACCGAGACAGTAATCTTTCACACATTATTCTATGCAACCTTCACAGCAACTCTGTGTAATGGGCAAGGCAGCCTTTTCCACTCTCAAAGCAAACAAATGAATCCTCAAAGAGGCTAAGTGAGCTGTCCCAAGCCACATAGCTGGTTGACCAGAATCCAACCTGTGAGCTTAGGTTGCTCCCTGGCAGCCCACTGTTTTTTTTTACCTTGCCCAAGCCCTACAATGGACAAAGCACAGACAGAAATTATAACAATTTGGTAAACATCAGAAGGAAGTAGCGAAGAGGGAGAAGAAACCCTAGTGCAACTCATATTCCCCATGAATAGGTGCCAAGCACTCTCCAGAAGTGGGTGTGGTGAGGCACGGGGAACACAGGCAAAAATCCTTCCTCCAGGGGTGCTCACAGTCCAGGGAAAAAGATGCAGGAAGGAAGAAAATAAGGGAAATATCCAATAGACACATGCCAAGGAGAACAGTGAAGAAGGAAAGGTGGGAGAAAGAGGCTAGGTATGGGATTTCGAATCACAAGCCAGGAAGCCTGGCTGAGAAAGTGACCT
The DNA here is from genome assembly GCA_004027595.1 of Dinomys branickii. Taxonomy (NCBI): domain Eukaryota; kingdom Metazoa; phylum Chordata; class Mammalia; order Rodentia; family Dinomyidae; genus Dinomys; species Dinomys branickii. The sequence goes on along the minus strand of PVLD010000316.1, from coordinate 51,087 downwards.
TGAAAAGTGATGAGCAAGTGAGGAAGGAGCTGGGAGAGGGCTCAGGAGAGGTCGACCTGGGCAGAGAGAGCAGCAGATGATGAAGTTAGAATTGAGGCTATGCTCACCCGACAAGTGCTGGGGCAGGACAGATCAGCAGGCCTGGGCCACACAGCCAGGGTCCTGGAGGTGACTGGGAAGTCTTGGGCCACTACTCTGCATTTGGAGCAGAGAAGTGATGGGGGTGACTTACACTCTGTCAGGTCACTGGCCACAGAGGGCAGAGCAGGCTAAAGAGGACAGGGTGGAAAAAGACCAGCAGAAAGGCCCTGCAGCCATGCAGCATGGGCAAGGTGGCCGGAACCAGGGAGGAGGCAGAAGAGTGTAGGTACCACCTGAAGATGGAGTCTGCAGGGTTGACTGAGGGGAACGAAGAACATCAGGAGACTACAGCCCTCAGGTTTCAGCCTGAGCAGCGAAGTAGGTATGAGGATGGCACTGACATTGACAGAAATGGGGGGAAAGGAAGAGAAGCAAGGCTTTGGGGTGAGTCAGGAACAAGGGCACTGGTGCTGGCTGTGCAGCCTTAATGCTGAGCTGCCGGTTACACATTCAAGTAGAAATGGCAGGCAGCCAGGTGGACACGTACGTCTCAGGTCAGAGGACTTGTGCAGGTCAACCTCAGCTTAATCTTAGATGGCAACTTGACGGGATGAGGAGACGCCTGGAGAAATGGCTGGACCTTGGGGCCTACACTCAGCAGCGGGCACCCACTGACAGTATGGCTGAGTATGCTGGGGTACAGCTGGAGGAGGTGGGTCACTGGGGTCGTGCTCGTGTGTGGGTGTTTCTCCTCCTGTGCTCTGCTTCCCGGCCTCCAAGAACTGAGCAGCTCTGCTCTGCCATGCCCCTCCACCATGAGGTCTCTTCCTTGGAGCCAGCCAGCCAGAGACTGAAGCTTCTCAGACTGTGAGTATAAGCCTCCCCTCTTGAAGCTGTGTGTCTCAGGGATTTTGTGCCAGCAATGGGAAAGTTGACCGATACAGAGAACGACATGCATTCAGCAGTCACCCATAGATTCTCTGGGCGTACGGCCAGAGCCAACATGACTGAGGGCTGAGCCTTTGTCTCTCTGACACTGAGACTCTGGGAGATGGGGTGGAACCAGCAGAGGAGAAAGAGAGAGAATGGCCAGCCAGCTGGCGGGAGAATACAGAGGCAGAGCTTGCACTGTCCTCAGTGTGTGCCTTTCATGCTTGATTGAAGGTTGCACATTGAAAGTGTTCACTGCAATGAAACAAATGAGGGTTGGAGCTCTTGGCTTGCTGTGTGAATCCTGCGATCTCTCCCTGACCCCAACCTGCCCCACCTCGGAAAAGGAAACTGGCTTGCACCCAATCGCTCCCTCGCAGCCCGGGCTCCTCCGTGATTCTCTTCGCTTTGGGCCCATCAGTGCGTGCGGATGGCTCTGGGCCCCAGACCTGTCTCAGCCCAGGCGCTGCCAGCACCTGCATCGGAATCACTCCGATCCCGACTGCACCGCCTCCTCCCTGGGCTCCCCCTGCCCTCTGTTCGCTGGCCTCTCAGGCTCATTCTTGTCCCCCCCTCCTGACTCCTGCCCCGGCCTCGTCTCACCCCGCCCACCAGGGTGACCATCTAGAAACACGAGCAAGACAGTGTCACACCTCTGCGTGAAGTTCTACACAGGCGCCCAACGCTCCTACAGCTCGCTCAGAGCCCCTCTCCGGTCCATCAGGCAGTGTGGGCGCTGGGTCACCTCTAACCTCCTCTCTGTTCCAGGGTCCTGGTCTCCCGGATGTCCCTCCCTCACCTTTCACGGGCCTTTGAGTCAGTCCTCCATGTCTCCCAAGGTTCAGAGAATAAATTCAGGGCTAATATTGACCACCAACAAAAGAGGAAAAATAGTTTCTTTCCCTTTCACAATATCTACTGTACTTTTGAATTGTATTTACTCTTTCAGTTTCTTACACTAGGGAGACAATATGGTGTTTATATGTGTGAGTGTGATTTATTTCACTCATGAGTATAGTCTCTAGTTGCATCCACTTACGTATAAAAGACTGGAGGTTATCTTTCTTTATAGTTGAGCAATACTCTGTTGTATAAAAATACCACATCTTTTTTATCTATTCCTCAGGTGATGGGCATTTGGGTTGTTTCCAAGATTTAGCTATGACAAACCGCACTGCTATAAACATGGGTGCACATAAATCACTGAGGTATAACTGGGATGGAGGATAGGAGAATAAAAGGAAGTAATACACACACACACATAGGCAAGGTAGCCAAGATAACTGCACTCCTAATTCTGTGAGCTCCTTGAAAGGAACAGTCATGCTCATGTTGTCTGACCAATCTTGCATGCCTGTATCTCGTCATCTCAGCAACTACTGTGAAGATAACAATATGCAATATAACAACCATTGTTAATTTCCTATCATCTTGTTTTGAAATTCTGTACCCTTTTTATTATTCTCTTTAAAGTAAAAAAGAGAGGAAAAACACAAGACAAGAGAAGACACCAAATCACCATCAGAGAAGCAGGAATCTAAAATACAGGGCCAACTTCCCATCTGAAACGAAAAGTAAAGGAGTAGCGAGTGAAAAGGAGGTCAGCATGAAAGAAGATGCCAGCTACATGATCTTTTGGACTCCACTGAATCTGTGCAGGGAAAGGTCCATAACACAGCTTTGCTGCAGTTCCTCATGAGCTTCTGAGAATGCTCTGATTGAATTCCTCAGAGCCCAGAATTATATTTTCTAGGGAAAACTCACAGCTCACCCTGGACAGCCAGGCCAATTTCAGAGGAAAAGTCACAAAGCAGGCCACCTCGAGGACTTCTAAAATGGAATTCACACAGTGCCAGCAGCTAAGTCAAGTTTGGCTGCACTGAGGAGCAAGGAAAGGACCAGACTAATTAAAACCCTCTCATCGTTTGTCCACTAAGAGTGGCTGTGAATTGGTCACTCATGGATCTCTAAATTATAAAAGCATACTGGGATAAAGGTCCCTAAAATGTCAGGAAGGAAATCATTAAAGTTACAGATGAAGGGAAATAAGCCTCCATTTACCACAACTGAGACACTGGGCATTTTAGCCACCCAAATGGTACTGGTAACTAAAATCCACAACTTCATTTCTAGGTCAATTGTCTCTCTCTCTCTTTTTTTTTTTTTGGTACCAGAAATCAAACTTAGGGCCTCATGCTTGCCAGGCGGGCACTGTGCCACTGAGCTATCCCCAGCCCCACGGTCAACTGCCTTTGATTCTCAGTGGGGGGTGTGTGTGTGACCAAATAAAAACCTGAGCAGCACACTGCCTCAGAATTCCCCTCTAATGAAACCAGCATACAGTGACGTATTTACACACAACAGGCAAATGAGCAAACAACAGGCAGTGATCCATGAAGGGGAAACTGAACATTAGAGAGAGGCTGAAGAGGGTTGTCTCCGTCCTACCCAAAGTCTGTCCTCTCCTCCGGCTGTAGTGTGAGGCAAGATGGACTGAGGTAAGGGAAAGACTTTGCCCAAGCAGCCCTTGGAGCAGCCCTGTGGCTGGCAGGAACCAATTTCCCCAGGGAAGGGCTTTTCATACCCTTGCACTCACTGCCCTGCCAGGGGCACCTGTGTCTGGGGTAAGCCCTGAACTGGTGCAAAAGATCTCCTGAGCAGGAGATGTGTTAGACAGGAGTCCCTCTTCTTGTGCCTCCTGTGGAGCGAAAAGGAGCTGGGAAATCACATGGTTTCCTCGGGGCAGGCAGGGTTACAGCTTCCATGACGTCTCTGAGCTTGCTTAAGAGTGCGTTTCAGACTAGAGAAGGCCTGGCCTTCAGCTTTTCCAAGTTTTACTGCCCACATTACTCTCAATAAAATATGTATTTCTGATAAGAATCTGAACATTATCTAACAGCTGTCTTACCCAACCCCAAATATGGAAATGCCGATTTTGGGTTGGCTGATTAACCAAAGTAAACATCAGTACAGTGGCCTCCGTTTTCCACAGAGAATTCATCCCAAGGCACCAGGTGCATGCCCCAAACTCCTGATTGTACCAGACCCCCAAGATTCTACACCTTTCCCCTGTGCATACATGCCTGTGATTGAGTATAATTTACAAATTGGGCAGAGCAAGGGATTAGCAACAGTAAACTATGGTAGAATGATTATAACAATATACGATTGTAAAAGTTACTTAAAACCTATGAAGTATTTGCTTCTGGAATTTTCCATGTAACATATTTGGACACAGTTAATCATGCGTAACTGAACTGCAGAAAGTAAAGCCACAGATAAGGAGTATTGTGCAAAATCTAAGTAGAAAGGGGTGTAAAATGAGAAAGTGAATACCCATCCTGATTCAATGGCACTCTACAGAAAACAACCGCTCCTGTTTCATTTATATGCTGAATATCATCCTTGACACTTAAATGCATGTTATATAATCTGTACACTCTAACCATTAATGGACCACACTGTACACTTCTTTGACCTGTCTGTTCACTTCAAAGGACATCATGAACATTCCTCCATGTTATACCCACATATGGGAGAAGCTCATCTTTTTAAATTGCTGAATTTCATTTATTGATTGATTGAACAATTTTGAGTACTGACCTCTGCTGAGCCTTGGATTAAGTAACAGATACGGTGGTGGATAACGTGAAGTATATAGTTCTTTGGTATTTTATTATATGGAATATAATAATATGATTCCATTTTTATTTTATTCCTTAACATTTGTTTTAGCTGTGATTCATTAGGCAGAATTTATTTCAAAGAACTTCTTGATATCAGTCATAGTTACAGTGATTTCTAGAAACTTCCTTATAAGCTCCCCAATAAGTCATTTTCCTCTAGAGACTTTGTATCTAACACTGATTAAAATTGAACTTGAAATTGGAATTCTCTCCCCTTCTGTCTACCAGACTTACAGGGACACATAATGACTAAACTGGCATTTTCTCACTCAGTGTCAGTGTCTATGAGGATCCACCTCCCATTTCAGCATGAAGAGACATGTTACTCAACTGTCCCCTGAGGGCTGGGGATATAGCTCAGTGGAATAAGCGCTTGCCTAGCAAGCGCAGGGTCCTGAGTTCGATCCCCAGTACTGCAAAAAAAAAAAAAAAAAAAAATCAACTGTCCCCCGAAATCTTCCTCTGCTTCAGCCTCAACTCCTGGCCTTTCAAGGTCTTTCCTTTTCTTATGACTTCAAGCCCAGCCAGTGGCTCTCTGCCCTCAGCCCTCCTAGGTCAAGGCAAGCAGAGGTGCCCTGACACTGCATGCCTCACGGGCACTGGACAGGCATCATGTGAAATGGTCACTGCAGGCCAATGGGAGTGCCCAATTTGATGACAACTGAGATCTCATGTCTGAGTATACATTCAGTGACGAGGAAGGATTCTGTCTTGCTTCATACTGTGTCTCTGGCAACTAGCACCACTCCCACAAATACTGTGTGCTTAAGAAGCCTCTGTTGTCATTGAGAAATTGATAGTTTGTTGTCATTGACAAAGAATTGTCTTTCATCCTGTGACTGGGCTCTTTGCTGTTCTGGATGAAAGTACACAGCTCTCTGTACTGGACACAGCTCTGCCTTTGGGCGCTATTCCCTGGAGGCCCAGGCTGTGCACTCAAGGAATTCTACTCCAGGAACCAACACTTTCCAAACGAGACCACATTTCTGCTACTACCAGGCCAAAAAAAAAATGAGGAGGAAAAACACCGGAGTTTTCTAACATCATTTTGAATCTCAATATAGAAATCTGTGTTCTTACCATACTGTTTCCTATGACAAATTTTACTCATGAGATGATTGGTATGTGAGTTTGCCCTGTATAGGACCAAAGCATCTGAAATAATACAAATCAAAGATAAAGGAGAAAGTGAACCAGGGTCAGTCACACATGAGAAATTAGGATGTGCCCAAAACTTTGTTCAGAGAGAAGAGGAGAAAGATGAAAGAAAGGGAGGGAAGCAGGGAGGGATGGAAGATGGTTGCTAGGTTGGAAATAAGAATGAGATGACAGATTTAAGGAAGGTTATGGCGTAACAAGGAGTAAAGAAAATACAATCCAGGCAGTAACCAAAACCAATTAGTCACGTCTACAGTGCCAGCCCAGGCAGACACCCACTAAACCAGCAAGATAGAAAGAAGAATGGGAAGGTGAACTTGTCAACTCCTAAGTGAGAGTGTTTATTAAAGAAAGCTTTGCGCCTACAGGTTTACCAACTCCTCTGTGGAAGGTGACACTTAGGTAGCTTTGAGCACCTCTGCCACCCTCTCTGAACCACTGTCTGTCACCATGGGAAAGTCTCTCTGGCAAAAAGACGGGACAGGGGAACACTGCTCGTAGGGCTGTAAGTGAAGCATCTCGGGAGAAAGCCAGGTGCCAGGCAGGGGCTACATAGCACCTAAAGTAACACATTTTACAACTGTCTTCTTCCCCCAGCACTCTCTACCCAGTCTTAAGGGTTCCTAGGTACTCACTAGAGCTGCCAGACAAAATACATGGGATCTGGATGACCCAAGTAGGGACTTCTCAGAAGAAAACATACAAACAGGCAACAAGTCTATGACAATTACTCAACACCACTCGTCACCAGGGAGAGGCAAATCAAGACTGCCCTTACCTAAAAGACAAAACATAACAAGGGCTGGCCAGGGTGAGGACAAAGGGAACTTTCATACACGGCAGGTAGGGATGTAAATTAGTGCAGCCATGTTGGAAAATGCATGGCGGTTCTCAAAATACTCAAAATAGAGCTAACAAGTGATCCAGGAGTCCTACCACTGCCTGTCCATCCAAAAGCAAACTGCAGTCAGTCTGCAGAGATGTGCCTGCATTCGCATGTTCACTGTAGTATTGTTCACAACAGCCCAAATGCAGGATCAACCAATGCGTCCACTGGCAGATGGATGGAGGACGAGAATGTGGGTTACACACACACGGAATATTAGTTACCCACAACAATGAAATCCTGTCATTTGCAGCAGCATGGCTAGAACTGCAGGACATCATGCTAAGTGAAGCAAGCCAGGCACAAAAAGATAAATCTCACATGTTCTCATGAGTATATGGAAGCCAAAAGCTTCCATAAGGGTACAGTGGAGCCCATCGTGGTGGTCCCCACCTATAATCTTAGCACGGAGGCAGGAGGATTGTAATGAGTTCAAGACCAGCCTGAACTACATAGTAAGATCCTGTCTCAAAAAGTAGGGTAGAATAACGGTCACTAGAAGTCAGGGAAGAGAAGAGCAGAAAGGGATGAGAGGGGTTGGATAATGGCACTTCATTAGGAGGGATTGTTTTAGGGTCTTGTAGTACAATAGGGTAACTGCAGTCTTACAATTGATCATATTTTCAAAATAACTGGAAGGGTTCAAAAGTTCTCCACACATAGCAATGATGATTCGTTTAAAGAAATGGAAGTGCTAATTACCTCAATTTAATTGTTATGCTTTATACACAGGTACTGAACTTGACTGTCCCCCATAGATATGTCAAACATTATGCATCAATAGAAACAAATGCTGACCAGCTGACGAAAATACAGGATGCCCAGCTAAAGCCGAATTTCAGATAAGCAGCCAGCAATGTTTTACATAGCTACAGTAAGTTACTTGTTATTTGCAATGCAAATTGAGCTGAGCATCCTGTATTTGCTAACTCTAGCAATCCACAGAATTCCTCCGAGTCCTGGTTCACGTCTCACCTCCAAAGCCTGAGAACTCCATTTGTGCTGGGGTTCTGTTTGTCCTCACCATAGCCAGTGGAGGCCAGTGTGCATCAGGTTAGGATAAGGCTCCTTCTCCCTCCTTCCAGCTCAGCCTGGACTCTCATTTCCACTGGACCTCCTTCTGGTGCCACGCCTCCCGTAATAGAGTCTGCTCAGAGTTTTCACTCTTGACCGCTGACAGCTTTGAGGTCTCCCGTCTCTCTCTCCTGCTGTGGCCTGCAGGTGGGCTTGCTGATAAGGACAGAGCCCTCTTTGGCCCCAGGAAAGCCCTGCCCACCTGCCAGAGCCCCGACCTGGACACAGCTCCTAACCACCATCAAGACTTCACAGGGGTTCCTGCCCCTCCTCTTTCAAGTCATTTTCAGATGAGCTTGGTGCCTCACCCTCCCCAGAAGCTTCATTAAGTAAGAAATCTTCATATCTGTCCGTGTGGCTACTTTCGGCAGCCTTCCTATCTTTACATTCTGGGTGGTAACACAGCCTGTTTTTGAAGGGTGGCCACACCAACTCTCGATTTTCTCCCTTAATCCCTTCACAACTCAGCCACTGTTATGGTTTTGGGGGATATTTTGCAAGGGGAACAATATATAATACAGGACATGTATTTTTAAGATTATTTATAATAGTCACCCAAAGAACGATATACAAAAGAGTGCAGGAAACCCGTCCACACACTAAGACCAAGGAATCCAGCTGAGGGCCTGGATCCCACGGAAATGTCCTGCACGAGTCCAGCTGAAGACCTAGAGCTCATAACAGTGCCTCCCATGAATCCAACTGGAGGCCCAGAGCCTACAACAACATCTCATGCAGGCCTGTTTCATGGATCTGCGCTAGAAAGGCCCAAAGGTCAATGGTGGAATCTAGGAAGTCTGTGTCAGTGGGATGAAGGATCTGTGCTAGCAGGCTGAGGGATCTGCACTGGAGCCGGGAAGCGATGCTCCGAAGAACCAGATGCTCCCATCCTCAGCAACAGTGAGGTCCTGAGCTCCTCCGATGATCAAGATGGCCAAGTTCCCATCAGTGAAGCCAACGCAGCAAGCTTCTCCAGAAGACCTGCAGTGCACCATCTTCTCCTCTGGAGCCAGGAATCGATGCTCAAAGTGAGGACCAGGGCTCCCCCAAAGTGAAACAAAGCCATTCTCTGTGCCAACAAGGTCCCAAGCTCCTGAGAGGACGAAAACAGCCAAGTTCATCAGGAAAGCCAGCATGACGAGCTCCTCCAACAAAACCAACAGCTCCTCACAGCTTCCACAGCTTTCAACGGCCTCTCGCAGCTCCCAACAGCCTCTTTAGTTCCCAAAAGCCTTTTTTCCTCTTCTACAGGTCTGCCTCTTATGCTACTTGCAACAGTCCTCAGATGGGCCTCCCACAGTCAGCACCACACTTAGTTCAGCTGGGGGTTATAAGTTGACCACCAGTTGTCAATCCACTACAGCCACCAAACTGCAGGAACAACAAAGAAAAGGAACTCCTATTTGTGCTCCTAACACGTGCCAATTGTGCACTGGATGGGTATACGGGTGTACAATCATGTCTCTGCGAAGTTCTACTGGTGACACCATAGCCATCAGTTTGCACAAGTACACTTCATGATGTTGACAGGATGGCAAAACTGATAATGACACAATTCCCAGAACATACCCTCAGAAATATATATTTATATATGTACTGTGTACATGTACTTACATATATCTATGTGTGTATCCTTATATATACATGCACACATATATGTTTAAATATGTATCATTTGAGAATATATACATATATATTTTCAAGTTATTCTCACAAAAGCTTGCAATAGAACTATGATTATTCCTATTTATAGCAGATAGAAGAAACGTGAGGCTCCAAGAGACATAGATTGGAACCCAGTCCCAGTTGAACCATAAAGCTGTGCTCATTCCTTCTGAATCAAGGGCAGGTTAATTGTGAGTCAGGTTAATTGTGTGTCACCTTGGCTGAAGTCTAGGTCTGGCTCACGTCCTGGGGATGTCCCACGGCTCCAGTGTGGGTCTCAGGCCACTAGCGAATCTTAGAAGTCATCTGAGTGCAGGGGACAACTCCGACTCTGACTCCAACCCTGCCCACCCTGTCCTCTTTCTTCTGGGTGGGTGGGGAGAGAGGGCCTGTCCATACCTGTGGCTTCTGCACTTCCTTGCGGGGCCTCAGAACGATGCCCCGTGAGCACAGAGTGGAGTGTGTCCAACTCAAGGGCAGATCACACTTCCCGAGCCCCTCGATGCAGACACCCAGGGGAGAGTGGAGATGCGGCTACAGTTCAGAGCTGGAAAGGGAACCCCAAAGGTGAGACTTCGGAGCTTTCAAGGGCACTGACCCTCACAGAGCAGGTGGGCAGAGTCTGGATTGAAGGAAAGCAGGCTACAGGACGCACAGCCACCTCGGGAAGGGCCCTCTGTGGGAGGACTGGAACCTTCCCAGGGGGCCAGCTGGACGAGGGTGGCGTTGTCACAGCACACTGGAGGCTACAGAGTAAAAAAATTATACCAACTGATTGAGCAGTTTTTCTTTATCTAGGGGAAGAAATGATTCTCTGAGGTTTTTGGTTTTTTTAAAGCCAGCTTTTCAAAAGAATATCAGAGAGGTGAGAAAGAAGAACAGAGGAGAACCAAAGCTCCACCGTGTGATGAGAAACACAGCACGGCCCTGGGGTCGTGGCCTGCCAGTGTGACCTCCTGTGGTCACTGCCACTTCTTATCCCGGCCTTTCCTGCCTCCCACCCAGCTCAGAAACCTCAACCATTCAGTCATTTCAGGCTTCCTCACCGGTCCTGTGTTCTTTCTCAAAACCCTTTTGTGCTTCACTTCTGACGCCTCAAAGCCTCACAGCCTGACCCGCGTCACCAAATCCCACACACGAGACTACAGTGGCTGCCCCGACCTTCAGCACAGCCAGCCCCGCAAAGTCCTCAGAAGAAACGAGTTGTGCCTCATAAACCGGAAGTGCATCCCATTAGTCGGGCAGCTGAAGGACGACCCCTCCCTTCTCCCCCTGAGGGAGTCACACCGCTGTCCAGGTGGATGAGACGGACCCCCCCCCCATCCTGATTCCAGCCAACTGCAAGTGTGCCCGAAGCTGGGTCTGGTTGGAATTTTCTCCCGGCTCTGGGAAGGATGCGGGCGCACAGTTCTAGAAATCTCGGCTCCGTTCTGTTCAGCCTCTTGCCTTCCGACCACTGTGGTGCTGCACCGCTTCCCCTGCTCCACAGACTTCCAGGGAAAGTGGAACGTCTCTGAGTCCCAGGGCGAGGTGAACAGCATTAGCTGGCAAATCCCTGGGGATCGTGAGCAGTAAGAACTAGAGTGTCACCCTCGTGGGTTCCCCCGATGAGCCCTCATTCCGTGGGAATATCTGTGCAACTGGGGCAGTTCATTCACAGTGTTCGCGTAGGTGCTCTCCTTCTGCTTGTTTTCTTCCTCAGGAAATGTAGTGCAGTACGAGCACACTTTTTCCTGGTACTATAGTCACTGCTCCTGGCTGAGGACAGGAGACCCCCAGGGTGCAGCAAGAGCTGTGGGAGGGTAACACATGTGCACAGGCGAGGCACACAGCACAGTGGTCAAGGACGTGGGCGCTGGGACCAGAGGGCCCTGGGTTCAAATCTTCACTCTGTGACTCAGCAGCTGCATGACCCTTAGGCATGCACACCCCTCCCGCAGCTGCAGAGGGGGTTTTCACGATCAGGCAAGATACTGCAACACAGTCCAAAGTGAGCTCTTCTCAGTGCCTCCCCGACACACACCGCCTCCTTCTCCCCATCCTCCTTCCCTCCTTTCCCTCTTCCTCCTCCTCTCTCTGCCCCGCACTCCCCGTTTTCCAGTCCTCGGTCTCCGCCTGAGCTCCTTCCGTCTCTTCCTCAGCCCGGCCTCTCCCTCGGTGCTGCCCCCTCTCTCCGAGCCTGTGCCCACACCCTCCCAGCCTGAGCCCCTCTCCTTGCATCCCTGTCCTCGTGACCCACCCTCACCTCCTTCTGGGGGGTGTCCATGAACCTTCTCAGTGCCACCCCACTTCCTTGACAGCGGCCTCCTCCTCCACGGCAACACTTACAACTTCTCATACACTATCAGGTCTAGGGTGTTCATTACCTACCTTCTGTTGGGATGGAGGCTTTGAGAAGTCCCCAAGGTTTGGGTTTGTTTTGCTCATTGCTATTATCCCAGTGGCTAGAACAAGGCTTGGCACATAATAGCTGCTTAATAAAAATCTGTCAATTGAATCCATTATAAAAGCTCACAATTCTCATTTGACTCATTTTCTTTCTGCTTCTAATCATGCAGCATATGAAAGTTTTAAATAAAACGAAGGACACTCCTGGAATCACACACAGCTTATCGTTTCCGTCCCCTCACTTTCACCACTGATATCACCCGGACTCAGAGCATGGGTAGAGCAGCATCACACACCAAAACAAAGCACAGACTCCTCTGGCACAAGCGCCCAGGACCATCACAGACACTATCGCAGTAGATCCTTGAGGGAGAAATGGGGCTGAGGATGACAGGGTTTGCCCAGGGCCGCACGCCAAGTTTCAGTGGTGGACGCAGAACAGGGTCTCCGCGTCCTGCAGAAGCACAGTGCAGGGCCCGACTGGAGCAGAGCTGCAGGAGGAGCGGCAGTGCGCACACAACGGCTAGGGCAAGGACATGCTTTTCCTCTCAGCCTTACTCTCTCTTATTGCCATTTCTTTTTAAGAGAAAGTGGAATTGGAAGCTTACCCTAAAAAGAGGAAGGGCGCACCTATATCCACAAAGTGACAAAAACCCAACCAGCGGAGGCTCCCAGTGTCTCGGGGTGGAACTGCTGTACCTTCTTTTTAGGCTGCTGCATGTGCCTGGGAGGGTTCATGCATGTATCCCCTGCAAGCCCCATTGCCTTCCCACTGGAACCAACTGCAGTTCTTCCTGGTCTTTGCAAGTTCTGTGAGGGCCGCCTCATGTCTATTGAACTACCTTGATTCTCCCTCATTCGTAGTACAGCAAGCACCCACGAACAGCAAGAGCCCTGGGAAGTTAGTGCAAAAGGAAGGGTCCTTGCACATGTCAACATATCCCAACACAACTCAAACAAGCTTGTGGCCTCCCTGGAATATTGCTACCTGGGCCAGAGACAGCTGGAGCCATGGCAGGTAGATCCAACCCTCTGCTCACACGGCCAGACCAATAGCGACATCCTGCCTCCTGTGCCCTGGGGCCCCACTTAAAAATAACCACAGTGCTCAACCTCAAAATGTACGATCTTAAAAGAAAGTGTAAAGAAAATTACATTCTTCCTTTTCCTGAATAACATGACGTCTAGTCTTTTCAACTTAACCTTGCAGCACTGAAAGGTTTATTAGTGCACGTAGCTTAGTAGTCATGGTGCAAGCAAAGGTAGCTGCACATGGAGCTGCAAGGACCAGCTACGGAGAGAGGACATCAGGGTTGTGCATCTGTTGTGTAATCAGACGCACAAATAAAACCATAATGCAGTCCAAGACTGACAACACGAATCTTTCCTATTGGAGATAAATCTAAAGACTCAAATCTGCTTACTCCTAGAGGCACATTCAGACGTTGTTGGAACAAAATGATTATGGTTTAATAAGACTGAAAGGAAATGTGAATTTACTGAAACCATTTTACTGATGGAGAAACAATAAGGCAGGATGTTGTATTATATGTAACTATTCCTGTTTGCATAATGGTGAAGATGAATTTCCAGTACCCTCATTCCCTCCATCAGTGAATTATGAAGTCCAACAACGCATAAAATGATACAGAGGTTATTTCAATCTTCTGAGTTAATCACGTATTTCTTTAACAGCAGCATTTTCCATTATACTAAAATTATGCAAAAAATAGAACTTGATTACATTTGCAGAAAAAGTGATAATATAAGAACACCGAGTACAGTAAAATTCTAGAATTAACATGACACTGATCAAAACAGAGTTGGGTTCATTTTTCTGTTTGGTTGATTGGGTTTGTTGTTGTTTTGATACAGGGTCTCCCCATGTAGTACAGGTTGTCTTTGAATTCATTTGTAGCTCAAGGTGGACTCAAACTTACAGCAATGCTCCTGCCTCAGCCTCCCGAGTGCTGGGATTACAGGCATGTGCCACCATGCCCAACCATTATACATGGTTTAATAAACAGAGCTTCAGATTTTTCTGCATCAGATTATAAAGATTTTTAGTGTGTATTAAATGAAATGATATATTTTAAAGTAATTAATTTATCACTAATAGGTCAAATAATGGAATTTAAAAGTTCAAATAAACATTATTGCTAGAGTAAAACTGTAAGCCATGTTCTATGGCACACGAGGAAAGCTTGCACAGATGTCTTTACTCAGAGAGTCCAACTGCCCTGTGAGTTCTTTCATAAGCATTTCTAGGGCCAGAGATATAGCTTAGTGGCACAGTGCCTGCCTGGCAAGTGTGAGGATATGAGTTTGAGTCCCAGTACCGCCCACCCAAAGAAAAATTTCCTGAAAGCTCCCAGTATGCCAGGACATTACAGCAGAAATGACATCCTGTCTCACACAGGTGGATGGTCAGGCACACTTGGTGAGCAGACCAGCTGCACCACTGCTTACTGCAAAGCCGTGGGTTTTTTTAATATGAAAAAGGCATGCTCTGGTCAAGGCAATAACACATGAAACATGCAAACTGAACTCTACCGTGGGAGGGAAAGCTCACTTCACGCTGAGGTTGGTACACAGAGTAGGCAGGATGGCTGGGTTCTGCCTCTAAAGAAATGTGGCAGCGGCTTTGGTCACAGGCAGAATCCTGCCTGTGGGGATGCGACAGGTGAGCGCAAGGAGAAGGCAATCCTTCTTGATCCTCCCTGTCCCTCACTCCTGACTCGATTCCCTCCAATGACACTGAGCTGTGAGCAGCTCCACAGATCCCAAGGCTGTTCCATGCGTCACTGCTGCCAGAAGAAAGAGCCAACACCCAGGCTCCTCACGGATTCCTGAGGACAGATAAGATCAGAACTGAACTGCAGAGTGAGGCCCCAGCTGGAGCATGTCACTCTTACTCCCTGGGTGGGGACTGCAGATGGGGACAAGGTCCCCCCTTAACATCAAGAGGATAGGGAGGGAGGAGAGGGTCCCTGCAGACCAAGGTGCTGTGCAGGACATCACAGAGCTAGCATCCAGGTTGTTGTGTGACTCCTGTGTGAACCTGGAAACACAGCAGGTTGCACAGAGCAAGTGGCTTTGACCTGGGCAAATGTGACCTCCGAGGGCAGTACAACTTGTTAGCAGCAGAGATCAAAGACAGAGGGAGGCGCAGCCCCTGGGCACCCCTCCATCCCAAGCGCCCTTTTCTCCTTTCCTTAGCGGCCACCATCCCTGGCATTCAGGCTTTCAGGATCCACCCAAGCCTCCGGTGTGGTCCCCACCCGGCAGTGCTCCACAGGGGAGGTAGGGTCTGGGGCAGACAGGAGCATGTTCCACCTCAGGCCCCTGGACTGGGACCTGACCCTGCCTCTGTGCAGAACACCTCCATCGCGTCCCAGAGCAGAACAGCGTTGGCTTCACTAGAGCATTTTTTAGGCATCTCCATTTTCATAGAGAACCACGGCTTTACCTTTGCATAATTCAAGTTCACTTGAGTAGTTTTCCTAGTCCAGGACATAGACCCAAGCCATAGCTAAGTCTCCACCCTACAGAGCTGGACTGTGCTGATAGGTCCTCGAGCAGCTGACAGCAGCTTTGTTTGCTATGTCCGACTTGGAGCTGGGAAGGAGACCCAGGGCCTTGCATATGTTCTGCATGCACCCCAACCTGGAGTCCCACACTCAGCTCTCATTTTTGGCTTACAGGTTTTTTTCCCCTGCCAAGGCTGAAAAAGTCCTATGGCCTGGGTATCCGGTGGGGCAGAAACCTGGTCTCACTGTTGCTTTACCTGTCATACAGCTCCATCACCGAGGCCAAGCTTAGTCAGGAGAGGATCTGTGGCAACTTCTACGGACCACGGTGCCCGAGGTGGCGGCGGGGAGCAGTCACGCTTGCCAGGCAGTCCCAGCAGTGTGCCTCGGCATGCAGAGAAAATGACAATATTCGTGCAGCACCCTGCGGTGGGCAGATGAGGGTGCCAAGGAGCCACACCAGCGACCCCCCCCCCAGACGGGCCGCCAAGTGCGGACGCCCCTGGCTAATTAAAACCTAGTGATTTCGGACAAGAGAAAATCTGGCTGATCCGCTACACACCCCTGTGTGGATTCACACCTCTACCACTCTTCCTCAGATAACAGACCACCACATCATTTAGCCTTCACCTCTCCCGGAGCAAAATGCACCAGAGCCAGGACTCGGCACTGGCAGTTGCAGCAGTATGGAAGTGGGCTTTCAGACTGGTGACTGAGCTACAGGTGAAGAAAGTCAATCAACAGACACTGTCTTTTCATCTCACAGCCTCATTCAAACTGTGCCAGGTTCTCCTGGGACACCCACCATCAAAGACATGGAAACCAAGGAACACAGCATAACAGATTTTCCAAGCACTGGGAGTGGTGGGTTCACTAGAAGCTTTTACAGACCTGACTCAGCTATACCCTTGGCAGGGGTCACTTAATCACCAGGTAACAGCTCAGGGCAGAACTTCCATAAACCTGCTCTCTCCTTGCTATCTTGTCATAGTCACCTGCTATGTGACGCTTCTCTCGTTCATTCCAGGCCTCTTGGTCTCCCCAGGCCCACTGATCACTGCCAATTCAGTGCCTGGCCACCTGCTAAACATCGGCACACTGTGTCGTCCAACCCCTGTAACAACCTATGAGGGGAGGTCAGCTCACCCCATTTCACAAATGACAACACTGAGGTTTAGGGAAAGTAAATCATTCCTCTAAGATTGGCAAGATTTGAATGCAAGGACCCCAGGCTCCAAGTCTCTGCTTTGGTCATTGTGTGACACTGTGTTGCAGAGGCAGGGAAGGAAAGATAAGCACACCCTCACCCATGGGCAAGAGGAGTGCAAGAATACCTCATAACTTGTGCAGCCAACGTGGAATGAGAACATTACCTCTAAGTCACAGCAGCAACAGCCACAGTAATAAAAGTTGTGGTACATGCATTGAGTGTTATTCTTTATGTTTTATTTAGTGTTATTAGTTATTATTTATGTTCCTTTCAGCCTCTGCAGGATACAAATGCAGGAACAGACTCAAGACAGACATTGCTAACCCCTCACGTTCACTCAGACTTGTGATGAGATTTGAAATTCAGGGCTTCAGGGCCAAAACAAGCTGCTCTGCCTCACTTCTAGTCAGACTGCTCCATCCTTCCTCTGTCGGCACCAGGACCAACATGCCCACCACCTACCCTTCTCCCTCCATGGGCACCAGGACCAACATGCCCACCGCCCGCCCTCCTTTGCATAATTTTACATGATATTGGATCAGTGTGTTCAATACGCTTTTTTATTAAACCTTTGAATATAGTCTTACACTCAGCTAAGCGTTCATTTCTCACTTAATTCTTTATAAAACTCCACTGGTAGGGTGTGAAATCTGACCATCTATGCAGTGTGATGGGACTCCAGCTGGCTCTAGAATTGTCCCTTAATACCTGTAACACTAGGGGAAAGGAGATCTAATCAGAGACAATGAGTTTGTGCGCAGGAACAGATGTGGCCCAGGCTCAATAAGATCATGACACTCAGAACATCCAACGCTAGAATATCCAATTACGGTGGCTCCAACAGGAAATCCGGTCTAGACACCTCTGCTTCTGAAACTCCCAGTAGCCAATGTTGGCAGTGTGGCCAACACCTCTCTCTCTCTCTATTCCACACAGCAGGCCCCAACGCCAATCTATGTCTCCCCCTTCAGTGACGGTGGATGCACTCCCCTGACAGGAACTGGGGTGGGGAAGGCAAGAGCCCCAGTTCTGAGCAATGATTCATGAAAGGAGAGCAGCTAGACGCCTCACGGAAAGGTCTTCTTTGCTGATAAAATGGGATGCAGGAGGAGAAGCAGCCACTTCTCTGCAGTTAGAGGTCACAGCTGGAATGCTTCGGGTCATCTGTGATCAGTCTCTTTTCAGTGTCCCACTACATTAGGTTGTGACCACCAAGTCTTAGGGTGCAGTGACACTGAGTGCACGAGCAAGTGAGGTGGGAATCTTCTGATGATGCTACCAAGAGCCAGGTAATAGCTCAGGGCAGAACTTCCACAAACCTGCTTTTTCCTTGCTATCTTGTCACAGTCACCTGCTGTGTGACACCTCTCTCCCTCATTCCAGGCCTCTTGGTCTCCCCAGGCCTACTGATCACTGCCAATTCAGTGCCTGGCCACCTGGCTGCTCCTCATGACTTGTAGGAGGGCTAAGACAGTAAGTTCTCCTTGTGGCCGGCAAAGGCTGAGTCTCAGACTCGGGCTGAAGCAGCCATAGGTGCCCCATCCCTGCAGAGCACTTCCTCTGGTAGCCCTGTGCCCCACACCTCCCCACTGAACTGGGAAATGACAATTCCACAGGAATCACAGCACTCAGCAAGCTGCATTGTGACCCACTCAGCCTGCCTTCTCTTATGACATGAATGAAATGAGACATGTTCACTTCAGAAAATATTCCAAGACTTGAGTTCACCCCAGAATTCTAGGGAGGCCTGGCCACTTTCCAGGAGTGTGCTCGTGGCTCATCACAAAAGAGAAGAAAAACAGATGTGCAAACATTGTCATTTACATGAGGTATCTGTGGTAGTACACCAATGCTCTCCTAGCATGCGTACATCCGATGCATTGTGGTTATCATGGTCACACACGCACTAGAGAATGCAGGGGAAATGTGCATCGTCGTGTGTGATGGGGCTGTGACTGAGGACCTGCTCTGTAAGTGAGGAGATGGACACTCCCATTCTCCAGTTTGGCTGGTGTAACTGCGAGTCATTGTGTCAATTTAAATGGAGAGTGTGACAAACGTCTGCATAGTGGTCTCTGGGAATAGGAGCTCAGGTTATGAACACCCAGCCCCTTCCCCTTTCACCCTCCACAACTGGCTGCAGTGGGTGCTGGCTGACTGTGACTATGTCCCGTGGTGCTCCACACACACTAACTCCTCCGGTCCCATAACTGGCCCCTGACATTGGTTCTACCATTGTCTTTATTTCACAGATGAAGAGACTGAAGCACAGAGAGGTGAAGCGAGCTACTGAAAGACACACAGCTCTTACATGGTAGGGTCAGCATCAAAACAGCAGTACAACTCTAGAACCCTGTGCCAACCCAGTACTCCATGCAAAGCTGTGCCAACAGAACCCTATGGTTACAGTCAAGGGAAATGGACCAACGGACAGAACCAGGTTATGCCCTTCAAGTCAGGAAGGGGGTAGTCACTGGGTGCAGTGGGTGTGGAGTCTGCAGTGCTCTCCAGGGAGCAGGTGCATGCATGTGTGTGCACACACGTGTCTTCTCACACTGGGGGTCGGTGCGAGTGCTCTGCTACTTCACGTGTGGGTTTAGCCCTGGGAGTGCACAATCCCTTTGGTCCCACTGCATGAAGTTACTGCTTGCTTTCCAACACTCTTTCTAAGCTGTCTTTACTGCCAATTAGAGAGGAGCCCTTCAAATAACCCCATTTCCTCAAAATGGGGCCACTAGTCTTTTTCTCTGCAAACAATGACGTTCTCAGTGCGGCCCCCACACTCTACATGTGGTCCAGAAATGATCCCGGAGCTGTCACAGATCTCCTCTGAGTAACTGCTGAGGATGAGCCAGGGGCTGGCAGCTGTGTTCCGGGACCCTGGAGCTCTTTCTGGGGCCACACTGAGAATAAGTCCATGGTGGCCGGAAGCTGGGCGGAGTTCTGCTCCATTAGTGATCTCCCAGGGCTAAGCTTTCTGTCCTGCACAGTGGGGCTGACGTGATCAATGGCACACGCGGCTGTGATCAGCAAAGCCCTGAACTCGGCCCCCACAGGAGACACCACATCTCGTCCTCTGTCAAAGCACCAGGTGGAACAGGCAAGGCTGCCCTCTCCGGAGGACTCAGTGTCTGCTCTGGCCCAGGGAGGCGCTGACCAGAAGGGCACAGCTGGTGGCTCTTCTTCAGCAGGGAGTCCCAAGTGCTCAGCTGTAGAAGAAGCCAGCAGGCATGAATACCAAATGCTTAGAAACAGAACACAAATAAAATACAGTTTCCTAAGAGCTGAGGCCTGGGGATGAACTGGGAGCTGGTACTTGTGGGCAGAGCTTTCTGTCTGGGGTGAAGTAAACGCTTTGGAAATTGTTAGTGGTGAAGCCACGCAGCATGGTGAATGCACAGAATGCCGTGTCCACACCCAATTGTGGTAAATTTCATGTTTTGCACATTTTGTCACAAAAGAAAGGGAGAGAAGGAAGGAAGGGTGGGAGAAAGGAGGAATGAGGGAAAGAAGGATTCCACAGCTGTCCAGGAATGACAACTTCATAAGCAGGGAGGGCCCAGAATTCTCTTCCTGCTTCCTGGAATCCATGTCCCTGGGACAGAGCTTTTCTGAGTGGCTTCTAAAGATCAAAGCCCAAGGAAACAATACCCTTCACAAGATTGGGCACAGAGCACTTATTACTGTCCACGGCACATGCAGTGGACTCTGCGATGGCGCCCATCACCCAGGGGGGCAGCGCGCCTCGGAGCACAGTCAGACAGACTCAGCTTTTACGGCTGTCAGAAAACATCTGGTTAGAGTCTTCAGGATATGATTTATTTATTTCTGAAGTGGAAGGACAAACTCACCAGACATTTCTGGAAAAGGAGAATTTCCCCTCAAAATAGCTTTTATATTTTTGGCTGCTGGATTGAATTTCCTTGTTTCTGCCATTAAATATGTATTTTTTTTAAAGTTTCTGGTGCCATTGTAAATATATTTTCTCTTAAATATTTTCTAGAAATAGAAAATTCTTGGTCTTCTAAGTGGCCTTTGCTAAGAATATAATAATAATATATATGTACATAATTCTTCATCCATAAAAAATGCAACTGTCGGCTTTAATTCAATGGAATTGAATAGAAAGAGCATAATTTACATCTGCTTCTTTATTCCTAATAATGATTGTAAAAATAACTAAAATATTCTGGAAGTTGTAGTCATGGAGACACCATTACTTCTCAAATCTAAAACAGAATTTGCAGAGGAATGTCTAAGCAGACAGAGTGAAAACAGAGATAAGCAACCCAAACCCCAAAACACCATTACTTCTTCAAGTAAGTATTTTAAAAATCATTAATGAGATGGTTCACAATTCTTTTCAGAATTTCCAAATTATTTGCCATTTGAAATGTGTTTTACAATATAGTCTGGTTTGGCCAAACTGTACTTTAGAGGCTCAGAAGCCACCTGGAGCTACTGGACAGAGAAGATGGTGGGAAGCTTGTAAAATATGGAAATAACATGAATGGATGACTGTCCCTAACTGGGATGATGAAAGAGACACACAGGAATCATTCCAGTCAAGAGCCTCAAGGATACCGGAAACTGTGGGTAGCACCAAACCCTACATCACTGACAGCCCAGACGGCTGCTAATGGGAAGGTGGACTACAGCGCAAATGCCCAAAGGACGGTGTGTGAACTAGGCAGGAGGAAGCACAGTAGCACGTACTTTTATCAGAATGGGCCATCTAAAATTTATGAATTGTTTATTTCTGGAACTTTCTATTCAATATTTTCAGATCATGGTTAATCTCAGGTAATTGAAAGCAAGAACAGTAAAAATGCAGGTAGGTGTGGAGGGGGACTGCCATAGCAAAACACCTGGAACATCTTCAGAACAGTAGCTGCATCTGACTTGAGAGTTTTGAAGCTGGGAAATGCAACACTTAGACTTACACTCTATCCAGAGGTAAATGGTGACCAATGGGAAGACCAGAAGATGGGGGTGGGGATAGGAAGAACCAGGAATGTAGGTGGAAGACACAGGCATCCTGGACCAAGGCAGGGGGTTGAAGAGATACTAAAGCAGAGGTGGAGTTAGGAAAGTGAGGGCTAAAGTCTAAGCCCTCTTTTTTTCTTTGAAGCCCTCTTGCTAGTCAACCAGCAGCCACATTGCCCTCTCCCATTAACAGCTGTCCTCGCCATCTGTGGTGCCATGGCTGTAAGGAAGAGGAAAGGACCCTGGCCCCTCGCGGGTGGATGCTGATCAGCATAAGGCAAACTCAGTAGTTTTATTGCACCACTGGCTGGCATGGAAAAGAACTCGGAATTCAGTTTTGGACAATGTGACTTGCACATCAGTCTGTAAATATGGAGTGGGATCTGAGAGCACTTCTTAGACACAAGGAAGAAACCCCCTCTTTCTGCCTCTAGTGCATGGTGTGGATGCAATACATGGAACTGCTGCAGCCCTACTGCCACCCTGAGGCAAGTCAATCAACATCTGGGAAATGCAGAGCAGAACTATGGACTCTTGACAACACCATGAAACCCTGAGGTTGAGCTTTCCCTTCCTTGGTGCTGAGAGTGACCCAGTAGCTAGGAAGAGAGACACATGGAGACAAGGCCCCAACTTCTGTAATCACATGAGATTTTTCCTTTGGGTTGTGAGCTGTAGCGTGTAAATCTTGCCTCCCTGGATTCTCTAAAAGCCCACAGATGTCGCTGTGCACCTCCCAGCAAATCCCTCTCTCCAATCCTCTCACATTTCCAGCAACCTGCTCAAGACCCACAATAACAACCACCCCGTCACTTCATGAGCATTTCCTACAGGTCAGAAACTGCCAGACATTTTATTTATTAACCCTTAGGCTGTTTCCTCATTCACAACTGTGTACAACAGTAGGAATTAGGCACTGTCTCGGTCCATTTGTACTGCTATAATACAACACCACAAACTGGACAGAACTGTCTCTCTCACAGTTCTGGAGGACTGGAAGTCCCATGCTAAGGTGGTGGCAGAGCCTGTGCCTGGTGAGGGCCTGCTGGCTACCTCCCTTGGGCACCCTCCCAAGTGTTCTCAGGATCCACAGCCCATGCATGAGGACACCGCTCCCATGACCTGATCATCCTGCCGAGGCCCCACCTGCTAACATCATCACCTTGGGGGTTTGGTTTTCAAACTATGATTTGGGGAAACACAACATTCAGACCAGAGCAGATGCTATTATGAGAAAACTGGAGGTCAGATGGGTAAATTCCAGGTCTCACAGTTATAGCAGAGCTGCTGCTGGAACCAAGTACAACTCCCTGAGAGACTGCTCTTGGCCACCCTCATGTGTGGCACAGAGAAAGTCCACATGTTCACCAAATGGATGAGTCAATCAATAAATAATCAACAAACCAACCAATCAAAACTGCTGCTCAAAAAATCTGAAAACCTTGTACTGGGCCACCCAGCTGGGGAGATGGACCCAGGGCATCACCTGAGTCTTCAAGCCAGCGCTCTCGTCACCACAGCCTGTGCATGCCATTATTTGGCCCTTGCCAGACACACCTTTGCTGGCAGTTTTCTTGCATATAAATCTTCCTTCTGTTAGTGGATTTCAATTCCTTGAAGGTAGCGTTGGTTGTCTTTTCTTCTTGCAAGCATAGTGTGACACACTCAAAGGCTCAACCAGAGTGTGACACACTCAAAGACTCAGTCACAACGTGACACACTCGGAGGCCCACCTTCATCTGCAGACGTCTCTCACTTTTCATTTCTCACTTCAATACCCGTCCTGGTTCATGCCGATGTCCTGGCTTCATCCTCAGCAACGCTGCTTTTTTCTCTCCAGAGTGCCTGTATCTGGACGCTAAGTTAAACAGCCACCCTAATCATGGTGGACAAGAGCTCAGTTGTCCTGGGTCAGCTGCGCTCTGTGAACCATGCCCAGCACAGCCGTCTGTGGTGGGATAAAGATGGCCCCAACAGCCAGGAGAAGTGGGGTACAGCAAGAAGCACTGAAAAAAGATGTCACATTGAAACATCCTGGAATACGCTACATTGTTACCTTGTAACATCCCTCTCACTGTCTCAGTGCTATTCTTGGCGAACACCCACTTCAACTAAAGATCAGCACTCTCCTAAAACATCAGAATAGGAAAAAGCAAACTTTGTGGGTAACCGTTTAGGGTTGGGCTCTCTGCTGTGTGCGAATTTGCTTGTATCTGAAATGCAAGGACAACAGGGTGAGTCAGAGTACCCTTTTCCAGTGACAGTGTCCAGGGGGATAGAACAGTCCCCAAAGTTCACACCACTGCAAGCTCAGCTTGAACTTGAAATGCACCGTAGAATCATGGCTGATGTGGGGAGACTAGGAAGCCACATAATTCCTAAACACAACCGTGCGTAGTGTGGCTGGTGTCTCACCAGCAGGGGGACCAGAGAGTAAGTCCCCCTCTTTTTTATTATGAGCAATGGCAGAAAACTCCACTAGAAATGGCCTCATACATGAGTAGCCATGGTCAGCTACGGCTCTGCCATCTATAGAAAGAACCGTCTCAAGTTCCCTGATTTTGAGGATTTCGCAGGAAAGCTGGGCCACTGTGCAAGTCAAAGATCTTGCGGGGAAAGGACTCCACGGGGTGGCTGATCATTAAGTGTCCTCGACGCAGCTTCCCTGGGGCTGCCCTGAGCCCCAAGAAGTGGCCAAGGGAGAATCTGGCTGGATAAGACATTCTTGGTAAGAATGTGGCTCCACAGACACCTGTCCCCGATAGTCAGGTTGACCCTACTAGACCCCCCACTCTGCAGTGCACAAGGCTCACCCACCCTTAGCAGTCAATCGTCCTACTCCCTTGGCCCCCTTCCCACCAGAGTGCTGCTGGCCAAGGGGAGGAAGAGCACGTTCCAGGCCCACGGTGGCCCCTTCCTGCTCTCCCCCAGCTCCGCCTTCTCTTTAGGGTTTCCTTCTTCTTCACGGACAGTGTCTTTCCAGGAGGCAAAACCCCTTTCCTGCCCTAATTCTTCGTCCTCTCCTCATTTTCTCCTGGGTCCATGTCAGTATTTATACGCCATCACCTCCTCCCCCTGCTCACGTGATACGGCCTCAGTGCCCCCCCCCAACCTGACACCACGGGACCCCAGAGTTTCCATTACTCAACATGTTCCCATTTCAACAGGAAAACTTCTTTCCAAAATCTAGTGCTGGTCTCACTCAAAAAAAAAAAAACTGGTGGAGCATTCCAGGTGCCACAGTGAGACAGGAATAGTGACCGAGGCTGCCGGTCTCTTTTCCACAGGGGGCTCGCCTCTCTTGCCCTCTCCGGGTGAGTACAGGGCACGGGCTGGCTCTGGAGAGCTGCAGAGCCCAGCCTGGGAGCCCAGGCCAGCACCAGCCCCTGTGAGTCTGGTCCCAAAGAGTGAGGACAAGGGGGAGGGGCAGCGGCTGGCTTTCCTCTCCTCCCAGCTCCTGTGAAGGATTTTGCACCGCTGTGTTCCAAGGGATGACATGCTTCCATAAAGTCATCTTTTACTGTCTTTCTCCATCACCCTGCTTCTGGATGGCCCCTTGTTTTTAGAAAATCAATGTTATGTCAAAAAACATTGGTCACGTGTCTCCCTTTCCCCTTACAGCCACTGGCCATGTGTACACTCCCAGAATGTAGCTGGGCTTCCTCAGATGCTGGTGGGGTGAATATGCACACGATGTTACTCGCACCAGGGCCCTCATTTCCTGACTCATCTCCTCAGATCTGAAAGAGGTTCCAGCTACTCCTTGCTGAAAGCACCAATCCCTCCCTGTGCTGTCACGATCAAGCCTAACCCCTTGCAGAATGGCTTCAGAGTCGGGCCCCAAGCTTCCTTTCTAAAGCACTTGGCCCTCTCTCCCTCATGGCTGCCCCATCCAGGAGGGGCAGCTCTGCCCTGAGCACTGCTCTACAGAGTGTCCTGTGACATCCTGTCACTGCTCAGCCTGGCCCAGCTCCTACCCAATAAAGCTGGACAAAACACTTGCCCTGTTGTAATCAGCGGTCACTGACCGAGCACATTCTAGGCCAAACACTATCCTGTGCACATTGTCTAACTTGGGATCCTTCAAACCCTGAAAGCAATGAGAGCCTGTGTTCATTCAGTAATGTGTTCACCCAGTTAATGAGCAGACACAGGCTTTAGCCCCTGTGTCTGCTAGCAAGGAGCAGGTGCCCTTCCGCGCCTTGACCTGGCATCCCTCCCCCACCAGGTGTCTTGGGCCCTGCACATACCCAGCTACCTTGTCACCACCCTAAGCCATGCTCACCACATTGCAATAGACTGGTCACACTGGGCACAGGTTCCCTCACTGGCCTGTGAGTGCCTCGAGAGCAGGTAAGGTTTTATACATCTGTGTGCAGCTAATGCCCCATATGGTGCAAAAGATATCTTTTTTGTAATTTAACTTGAATCATGCATCCAATAGATGGAATAGGAAAAGGTTTAATCCAGATTTAAATTGGAGAATTGGGTCCCATGTTGATCTCAGAGCTCTTGACTGAGAAGTAGAAATCCAAAGGTTCTGCTGGTTAATAAGGCAAGTAATCTCCACTTCCATCTGCAATGTACTTTACAAATTAGTATTTTTAACTCATAGAGACCTGGCCACCATCTGCAACTCAATCAGCCAATATAAGCAGAAACCTCCCACATTTTCCATAACAGCACTGTTTAATCTGAAATGCTTTTGGAAGACAAAGAAGCATTTATACAATGAAATACTAGTCGTGTTGATAATGAGAAAGTTTTACAACAAAGTGTCTTGCTGATTTAGACAGTCATTCCATGCCAAGGGCAAGAAGAAATTTGTACAAAGATTCTCTCTTCTAAGCCTAGACAACAAGCCAGAACAGTTGCTAATGCTCCACAGACAAAGAAACCAAGGGAAACTGAAGAGGAGCAGATGGGAACAGGAGTGAGTGAAGAAGAAGGGAAAGGAAGTGGAGAAGAGGCAGGAAAAGAGACAAGTATTTGCCTTTAATCCCATACAAGATGGAGAAAACTGCAAGCAGTGAAATGAAAAAAAGGTGGTGTGGTACCTTCTGTAAGAAGCACTTGCCTGCATTTAACGTGGGTCTCTAGCGTGTTCCTCAACTTGCCTCTACCCAGATAGGGGTGCAATGCTTTGCTTCCTGCTCCGACTCCAACTTAGCCATTTGACCAAAACATTCTGCAGAACCAGGAGCAGAAGGCTAAAAAGTGGATACATATGCCCCAAAACACCAGAAAAAAGAATCAAAGTTTCAGGTGACCAAATCACATTTCCAGGAGCTACACTTGTTCCCTCTGTGGGAAAAACACCAGAACATACCGCTATCCCCAAAGCCTGGCTTGAGGCGTATGTGTGACTCTCATCACAACCGAGGGGCCGCCCAAAGCAAGAGGTTGGCCATTGTGCATGTCGACCCGAAGTCATAGCTCTAGCCACACAGACCTGAATTTGATGGGCTTCTCCAAGTGCTGCTGACTGAAGAGACACAGATTAGGCCTGGAGAACATCTCATCCCACCTCTCCAAGCAGAACCTCTCTGATATTGACAATCTGTCATGCTAAGAGCACATCGCCTGTGTTTTCCGTTCCTCCCATGCTGCTTGGCTGGCCTGGCTAGCAACAGGCTTTATTTTTACAAGGTTTATCACTCTGCAGCTTCACCTCCTGGCCAGTGGGCTGGGAGGCTGCTGGGAAGGAGAGCCAGCTGGGAGCCTGGCTGGGCAGGGCAGCTCCGAGCCTTTCACACTGGTAAGGAGGGAAGGCTTGGCTGAGGTCCACGCTGCTAACTATTCTGGGAAGGACAGATGACAACATGAGGGAGAAGGGACCTTCATTCATCCTGGGGTCACTTGTGACATCTGGAGTGGGAGGGGCTGGCACTGGAGTGGAGGGCATCCGGCTGTCTGAACCAGAGGCGACAAACCCCTTGCACATCCGGATCAATGCAGAAAAGCTGGCGTGCACTGGTGAAATTCCAGAACCATGCAGCAGCTCCTTTCAAGTCCCCAGAGTAGCTGGCTTCCCACTCTCCCAAGTTCTCAAGCCGACGTGCGGCTGTACTCTCTGTCCCTGATCGCGATCTCATCTGGCACTAGCAGTCATTATTCAGACTCAAGCAGTTAGAGAAGTTATGTCCTGCAAAGGTTTGCTCTTGTGAATATGATCAACACTACCCGTTAGGCTCTCGTTGGGCCTGTGTTTCCCAGCGTGGACTTTCTCCAAAGGCATTAGGGAGATAAAGCAGGGCAGGGCAGGGTGAGCCATGGTAAATCTCAAGTGGGCCTTCCCTTTATAGCTTGAAGCCTGGAGTTCTGTCCCCTCCCTCCTGGGGGCTGTGGGAAGTTTGAACAGATGTTCAGATGTGGGGGGAGGGACACTTTACCACTGCTCTATTTGCTTCCCCCAGCAAATCCATTTTCATTTCCTTATGGGTGGGAGAGAACAATTCTACCGGCTTTGCTGCCACCTGGGGGATGGGAAGTCTGAGATCCGGATTCCCACGAAGCCTGAGGAGTCAAGAGAGGAATGTGGTATGCGGAGAGCCCACACTTAGCGCTCTCTCTGCATTCCAGAATTAGGTCAGCAAATCTGCAAATCGGGTGCTATTGGTAAGGGGGCAGCAGATGGGCTGGGGCAGGAGTCCTTCTGGTCAGTCTGCCTCCTGCGTGTGCCTTAGGAGTGGTGGCTTCTCTAGCCCAGAATGAAGAGGGTGTGTGGTACCCCACGGCCAGACCCTGTGGCCTGTGACACGGATGTTCACGGATGTTCCTGAAATATTTGCCCTGGGATTGAACAATGTTTGTTTGGGGCATTATAATAAAACCTCTCCACCAAATCTCTTGCATGAAAGCGCATTAACCAAATCACCTGGTCAACAGTTACTTGTTGAGAACTTCAAATGCTCTAGGTGTGGAGCACACAGAATGTGGCCCTGCCCTTGGAGACCTTACACAGCAAGAGATGACACAGATGTTTACAGATGCGACCACGCAGGGACTTTTATCCCCAATTACCAGTCCCCCCTCTTCCTTTTGGAAGTAGAATCCCAGCTGGCATGTGGCCCCTTGCAGATGGAGTCCTGGCTTGGCTTAGGCCAACATGAGCAGGTTCCAGTCACTGGGGTCTGAGCAGAAGAGAGCTGTAGAATTGAGCATTGTCTTTAACTTCCTCCTTCTCTTGTCCCATCCGAGCTTAGAATTCCTACGTGGGTGCAGGAGCCTAATTTGACTCTCTGGGGAAAACAACACACTCATGGATGCTAGGGCAAGCATGTGGAAGGAGGGGAGCCCCAGATAACCTCGGGGGCACACATCCCTCTCCTTTTACTGTATATGAGCCAGGACAAGAGAGAAAGAATCCTTCTGTTCTGTCTACTTAAGTCTCCATTAAAGCAACAGCACCACATCTTCACTAACACGCACACATTTCCCTGCACACATTTCCCTAAATAGACCAGGCATTTCTGGGTGCTGCTTTATTTTCCCAGGCCAATCATGGGGCCCCACAGAGCAAGTGTGCACCTCGTGTTTGTGGATCATAACACAAAAATAATAAAAATTCCAGTGTGCTCTGGAGAAAACCCTGTAAGTATTCTAGGAAGATAAAAGGATTAATTTATAAGGAAATCTCAAAGTGATGTCTGACTTGGCTTCATAAGAGCTTAAAGGAAAGGCAAAGAATATAACATTCACCCACTAGTGTTTGGAAGGTGAAAATATTTCAAACCCAGGGGGTTTTATTAGACAACAAAGGCATAGAAATAAAAATAAGAGAATACTCTTGGCCTGTGGTCAAGCATAAGTATGCAAATTAGCATTGGTCTATAGATACCTGCTCTCGGGACAAGCTCTACTGTTAACTGAAATGGAAAATTGATCCCCAGTCATAGTGCTGCAGAAGGGTAGCAAGCATCAGCACTTCCCTCCTAGGACACTGTTAAGAACTGCTCTAGAAGAGCTTTACTCTTACAGTGTGGCCTTAGCAAATGACTTAAATTTTAGGCCTTGGTTTCCTTCCCTGGAGGATGGCACTCATCCAACATATATTCAGTTCAAGTATTCTATGTCCCAGGCAGGGCATCCTACCTGAGGCAGGCAGCAAACGACAATGGGACTAAGTGGGGACACTGTACGGTACATCAGCAGGTTGTAAATGCTATGGGTAAAATCGGCGTGGGGGATTGGGAACAGAGTTCCCAACAGGGTTCCTTGAGCAACAGCTATACTCACATTAAGGAAAGAGCAAGGAAGTCTGGGCATGGTCTGAAGGGCAACAGGATTTTCTGACAGGTCGTATAATAAGAAAGCAGCCAAGGGTGACTCCAAGGCTTTGGCTTGAGCCCAAACTGGAAGGGTACAATTGCCAACCAATGGCAGGAAGGTGTAGACAGAGTAACTTCTGTCCAGTTTTTGTACTTGTTGTGTGTTATGATTAATTTTATGTGTCAACTTGACTGGGCCACAGGATGTTGGCTATTGGGCCAAAACTTACCACATTCTGGGTGCTTTTGTGAGGTTGTTTTTGGGTGAGATAGACACTCGAATGGGTAGGCTGCAGAAAGTCATCTTCCTTCCCAGTGTGGGTGGGCCTCGTTCAATCAGCTGAAGGTTTGAATAAAACAAAAACCTGACCCAACCCAAAATAAGAAAGAATTCCTCCTGCCTGACTGCCTTCAGCCTAGGACATCAGCTTTTTCCCTTCTCCCATACTTGAACTGAAACATGAGCTCTCAAGCTGAGACCCCTATTAGCTACTCAGGTAGGGTTTTGTGATATCATAAGAGTCTGAATTTTGAAACTGGGCTTCTGACTGGGGACATATACTTGGGGAATCACTGGCAGAAAAATAGTACTCATAGCCACAAGACTGAGTTGGCTCATTGGGGAAGTGAGTATTGACAGAAGAGAGGAAAAATGACTGAGTCCAGGGTACCCAAAACATGTAAAATCAAGCACTCCAGCTGCAGAGACCGAGGAGGAGTCACAGAGGGAGGATGAGACTGAGGACACAGGCTGCGGTGACGCTGAGGGACAGTACACTGAGGAGAAGGCACAACTCCTCCTGCTGATCGGCCGTGACATCAAGCAATGGGGTGGACACTAATGACCTTCATCAGAACGGTGGCCTTGGAGAAGTGGGAGTGGGGAGTGGTTAGGATACCCATGAGGAGGACAGAGACGGTGCCTGTGGGCCTCCCTGGAAGACATCTGCTCAAGTGGGGTGCAGGAAAGTCAGCCACTGGCAGCAAGAGACCAAGCAGGGCGGTGGAGGGGGTTTGGTTTGGCTCGGTTCAGTTCGGTTCGGTTTGGTTTGAAGTGAGAATGCTAATAGCATGTTAATGATCTCATTAGCTGCCATTTCTGGAGCACTTCATAATGTGGCAGGTGCTTTCCATGTGACACCCAGTTTAATCCTCCTAATGGTTTTGCAGTGTAGATATTAATACCGCTATGCAAGGAAACAGATGTTAAGAGAAAGTGAGAAATTTTACAAAACCACAGCCAGAAGGTGGCTGCATCACAATTTAAACCAAGGTTTAATATTCTTGCTTAAACATTATAAACACGGGCCACTTTCTACAGAGACCTCAGGCTTGTCAAAACACCAGGCAAGTGGAAACCAGCAGGACTGGTACATAGGAACCTCTCCATTGCATGAGAAGCATGCAGAGAGATCCGGATCTTTCTCCGGTCCCAACCCTATGGAGCAAGATGTGCAAAGGCAAGATGTACAATAGAATTTCCTGACTTGGACTTCTGCACTCCACCCTCCATGCAGATGGACTTACATCACAGCCAACAAGATCAAACAGGAGCTGCCAGTTCTATTTTCAGATTGCTCAGGGCAGGAGAAAGATCTGTCCTGTCTTACCCAGTACACTGGTGTGGACCGAAGGACCTGCACGAGTATCTGCTGCTCCTGTGGTTGCTACGGTAAACTGAGTGAGGCATGCTTCAAAGGTGGGGGTCACAGCAAGGACAAGCCAGTGTCCTTGGCATTGAGAACTACTGGGGTCTCCAGATGTCATCAAACCCGCCATGTATAAAAATCCAGATTGTGCCAGGCGCCAACCAGGCTGCAAGATGACAGATTCCTTTACACAGCATGCACAATTGAATGCTCCTTTCTGCTGAGAAGACAGATGCCCATGGCTTCCTTGTTTATGCCCGGAGTCGGGCTGTTATAATCACAGTTGTAGGAGCTCTCTGCACAGAAGCAAGATGAGGTGCGTGTGGAATGGTGAAGTAACCCAAAGAAAGACAGGGTCTTCCGAAGGCAGTGCTGCTCTGTGCCAAGATGCTCCTCATTCCTAGCTTTGCAGGTACTGTAGGGAGAGCAGCTCAAGAATGCAAAGAAGCTCCCCCTGAGAAACACCAGGGCACCCTGGGTACAGCCATCCCAGTTAGCACTAGGCCCTGCTGAGGTAAAGATTAAGAGGTCATTTCAAATAACCCAAGGGTAATTCACTTAGTGCATGGCTCGCTACTACAGCCTTCTGCTCAGTCTCCTGCAGCCCAGTGCCAGTGCCATTTGCAGGCATCCTCAGGGAGCACCTGCCTCCAGCTGCAAGGTCCGCCCAGATCACCACCCAGGACTTCCGACAACATGCATGGGGAATAGTGTCAGAAATGCTCTTTGAGGTCTCCCCCACCCCACCCAACACCTCCTTACTTTCAGTTACTCTTAACTTTTAGGAAGCATTTCTTTTGGACATAGGACAGTGCATTCACAGAGGTATACTTTATTTTATTTTTTTATTTTTTATTTTTTGGCAGTACCAGGGATTGAACTCAGACCTTGCGCTTGCCAGGCAGGTGCTTATGCCACTGAGCTATATCCCCAGCCCCACAGAGGTTTACTTTAGATTTTTTTCAGAGTGGTATTGTCCTTGGGTTATGACCAAGAAAGCATTAGAAGCCTGTCCACCAGAGAAAGAGAAACAGTCAATTTAATTCCAAACTAGAGACAAAGGGCCTTCCTTTAATTTTTTTTTTATTATAGAAATAACACATGTTCGTTGAAAATGGATGTAACCATTGGGAAAGGTCTGCAGGAGAACATGGACAATGGATTTTTCCTGCTGTAGCGTGGGTCTCCTGTGTGTCCTCGGAGCCGTGTACTCAAGGCTTCACCTGCAGCTTGTGGCCCTACTGCGGGGACGGAACCCTAGAGGAAGGGAGCCAGGTCACTGGGGCACTCAAAGGGGACACTGGTTCCTTCCTCTCCTGTTCACACCTTGCTTCCTGGCTCTCTGAGGCAAGCAGGCCTCCTCCACATGGCTCCCGTCCTGAGTTCTGGGCCCTGCAGGCCAAATCCACAGGGCAAAAGACCAGGAGTAGAAGTCGTACACTGACACAATCCTCTCTGAAACTGTATGTGAAATTTTATGTGCATATATACACACATTTTTAAGAAAAGGTGACCAAAACTTTCATGTCAGAAATAAGTTTCAAAACACACACACACACATACACACACACACACACACACACACACGGAGTATTTCCTACTCAAGTCACAAAAATTCCATCAGAAGCTCTACAGCTCTATAACTTATTTTTTGGCATGTATTTTAAAAATCACTACTTTGTTCCTGATATTGTTTATCACTGTTTTTTCCCCCATCAATTATCAGAATCTCTAGCATGCAAACAGGCAGACCTGCTTGGTACCTGGCTTCATCACATGAAAACTCAGTACCTTTGGCTAGCTACTCAGTTCTAGTCATGTATAAAGTCAAAATAACAACAGAATTATTACAATTGTTATATAATTACGGCGAGGACTTAAAAATATCTTTTAGGCAGTTAGTATTTATAATGACAGGCATACAGTAAATATTCAATTAACATCAGGATTTTTGGTAGATGAAATCCATACATGTGTGCCTATATATAAAACATCTGGAGATTTTAAAATTATGACTTAGTATGACAACAAAGTTGACTACTGAGGATAAAGCTGAAGTCACTCAAGAGAAAAGAATTATCTATTACTTAGAGCAAGTGATTAAGGAGTATTATCTATTACTAAGCAGTACCAATACTTAGGGGTGAGGTAAGCAGTTGTTTGCAGTTGTATATGTTACAGTGGATGAGGTACCAAGCGTAGCTCTAATGATAAGGGAACTGCCTGTAGAGCTGCCCTGGACCCTCCACTGGATCCCGACCCTCATCCTCTATGATGGTAAGAGGGCCATGGTCCATACCACAACCAATCTACTACTGCGTCTGATTACTGGGTTTTCAATTTCTGGTCTGCAAAAGTGTCTTCCATTGGCTCAACTGTATGAAAGTCAAAAACTCTTCCTAATTTTGATTCTAATTAACGGCCTGAAGAAAAGTGTGTCCCTATTTGTTTACATCTACAAAGTTAGAAGCACTGTGAAATTTTGAACAAAATTAGCCTTGCGGCTGGGTGGACTGGAACAAGACACCTAACTGGTGTAGGCAAGGCCGCGAGCATTCACAGGGCTCCAGATGCTGCAGACAGGCACAAATAAGGGTGGTCACCCAGGAGGAGAATTCAAACAGGAGCAAAAGCCACTGCGACATGGATGCAACCTCTGTTCTTGTCACTAAGCACGGGGGGCAGAGGAGCCTCAAAGCCTGGAAGATTGTTCTGAATAAGCCAGGAAACATCAGATCCCAAAAATGCAAACATTACAGTCACATAGTTCAGAAAAACAGACTTTAATTTCAAAAAACCTGCTGTGTGTTCCGAACTGGTCAGTGTGTTCATGCAGACACCAGACTGCTTTGAAATGGCCAAGCATATGGGTTGATTACTCTTGAGGATTGATTTCTTGTTCTGCTCTAAACAGCTGAATATACCCAGCATATTAGACCAGCTCCCTTAAGGAAATCTCATCTAGAAGTTGGCATTATAACCATTAGCCAAAAGGAGTATAAATATTATTTTTTCTAGATTTTCTGCCATTATACAAAGCTTCCTTGTAAGCAGGCTCCTTCTTACTCTCAGGCAGTAACAATTTACGCTGAACAAACGATTAGAAATGACAGATTCATTATGCAAACTCTTGGTTGGCTTCCTTGCAAAGCAGTAGGCTGGCAAGTAGTTGCTATTTCCCTACCAGGAAAAAATAAATTCAGAGAGAGTGACTTGTCTGTGGTGCCAGCTGTCACAGGGCAACCAGACTCCTGACACACTTGGCAAACAGTACGAACTTCCAAGTTGTGCTTTCTCTCTCAAGGCACAGAGCAGAGATAGCCACAGCCCATATTTCCCAGAAATCATGATTTCAAATAATTTTCTGCTCAATCCAGTGATTTTTTTCGTGAACCAAGAAGGAGCCTCACAGACACCTATAGGTCCGTGGTACCAGCAGTTCTGTCAATCACTGTCTTCAAACCAACACTCACGGAGCTGGCACAAGGCGGAGGCCCCTGCTTCCAGACTGCCTCTCAGCACACAAGGACGGAACACAGACGAGGGATTCCTGGGGACCGCCCTCCAGAACAACAGCCACTAGTGCGGCCTCAGAACTGACTCCAGGTTGCCTTTGAACCCTGACAGTCCCCTTTAGGTGTGGATTAATCCTTATGCTGGTTAAAGACATTAAAAGCTTAAAATTTAAAAAACAGATAAAATCTGTAGACTGCATTTTGATCCCAGTTTAAGAAAATATGGTCACTGTGTTTTTATACGTTGCCATTTGTGATAATAGTGTTTAAATTTAACTCCCCAAATGAAATAACTTGCAGTGCACAGTTTGTACAAATTGAGTCCCTTTCCTGTCATTACCTTTGTGACTCCAAGTCCCAGTTCCTCCTCTTCGAAGTTGCTTGTTTCTCTGTCTGTACAGTACCCCAAAATAAAAGCAAAAAGTGGCATGGCTGTGGTGCTATCAGCCTAGTACAGAGGGACTACACGAGCAATGCCAAAGTGCAGACCACATGCAGTAGTGCGCATTCGTCAGGTCCGACAAGCCCAGAGACCCTCAGCACAGAGGTACCTTCAGATCAGCAAGCTCTCGAGGCAGGTAGGGTGGGCAAGAATCCCCACAACAATGCAGCATTCCCAGGCTGCAGTGGCATGAAACACAGAAGAAACACTTTACTTATTTGGGAACTTGCTTAAAATAAACACTACCCACTATAAAATCACCAAAGAAAATAGCACATTCTTGTTCCGTGTCTCTTCTTCCTTTACACTTGTAAAGCTGATCATTACAAAATGTGTGTCAGGCGGCTTTTTCTGCCACGTGCCTGGATTTTCACAGGTCCACACTAGGTACAAAAGGGTCTAGCAGATGGGTCTGACTCCTGAAGAAATTATTAGGATTATATTTCATATTAGTGGGCTGTTTACTTTTGGCAAACTCTTTCCATGACTATTTCACAGTGAGAAAGGCATGGAGTTAGGACAACTCATACCTCCTCCTTCTTTGGTCCATGCAAAATCATCTCTGGAAAACACTTCACTCCCAACAAATGTGCGTCGGTTGAGAACTCAACCCTGGATGCACCCGTGGTACCATCTATGGCAGCAATTCAATGGGCATGAACTGGGTCATCTCTTCATTCAATGAACACCCCAATAGGCACTCTTGGGTGTCAACTATGAGTCAGGAGAGTATGATCAAGGCAGGGCCTGGCCTTATTGCCTTCTACCTCACATCCTCACCTCATGCCTCTATCTGAGTGCAAGGACCTGGGAAGGAGGCCCCGCCCCACAGAGGGTTCTACATACCTTTGGGCTTCCAGGAAGTGGTCTGAAAGCAGACACCCCCACATACACACACTCCAATGGTAAAAGAGCTCTAGGAATTGAAGATTCTGACTCCAGGAAGAAAGGGCTCCATAGTCAAGTCTGCGAAACACATTTTACCATGTCCTCCTCTTAAAGATTTGCAACAAAGGGCTGGGGATATAGCTCAGTGGAATAAGCGCCTGCCTAGCAAGCGCAGGGTCCTGAGTTCGATCCCCAGTACCGCCAAAAAATAAATAAATAACTAAATAACTAACTAACTAAATAAATAAATAAATAAAAAATGGAAACAATACTGTTGGGCTGGGGATATAGCTCAGTGGAATAAGCGCTTGCTAGCAAGCGCAGGGTCCTGAGTTCGATCCCCAGTACCGCAAAAAAAAAAAAAAAAAAAAAGATTTGCAACAAATTAAACGCACTGAGAAGTCTTTCAATGACAAAGCACACTGGATTTCACTCATTCGGCAAATGTGTTTACCATAGAGCAACCCCGGAGCTAGCCTTCCTCAGGCCTTAGCTTGGGAAGGAAACACTGAGAGGTTCTTGGTCTCAAGGCCAAGAAAGGGGACGCTGGACAGTGGGCACACACCATCCCATCCTCTCCCAGGGTCACCTATGTCCACTAGAACTGAGTTTGTCATCCACTCGTGCTAATGCCTCTCCCTGCTCACAAAATACTTTAATCCTGGCAGAACATACACGTCTTCAGGAGGCTGCATTTGCAGGATGACAGATCCATGGGAGACACCCCTGCGTCAGAATCAGAAGGTCAGTGCACCCTGCGCCCCTGTTGCTGTCAGCCTCTCGGCCCTGCCAGCACATGAGAATCACCCGGGCCCTTCCTTTTCTTCCTCCTCCCTGCCCCTCCTCTCCTTTCCCTTCCCTTCTTTTTTCCTTCTGTTTTCCTTTCCTTTTTTAATGCAGGACACCCATGGGGCCTCAGCCTAGACCAAAGGAATGTGGCTCTCTGGTGGTGAGGCATTTTCTCTAGGTGATTCTTATGTGAGTCTACGGTTGTACTTTCCTTTCTTAAACACAGGACCACTTGTATAAACAGAATGCGTCTTCCACGTTGTGGCCCAAGTAGGCCCCACCAAGGCTGATGGAAGAGGGCAAACGTGCTTACCCAGTCTCGGAGACAGGAAGACAGCTGCATGGATCGTGGATCTGATTCTGATTACAACGTGCCCTTTGGTGGAAGTACATTCCCTCGGGATTTGTTTTTCTCACCCAGTAATGAGAGATTGAGGCTAATTTACCTCAAAGGTAGGTAATGGGAAGTGTCTAATTCTAGCAGTCATGGGGTATTGCTTAGGCAAAGTTAAAATGCCACTATGACAAATAAAAGGACCTGAGTCATTTGTCTCTTAAATATTGCCAAGAAATCCCCAACAGTTATAAATAGGGTGCTAGAGTGGAGTTTAATGACTCATACAGCACAGGCACACTGACTCTGCCGAAGGCTGCTGTCCCTCCCTCCAGGTAGCAGTGTGGGAATAGAAAGCAAAGGGGAAGTGGACAGCATCTCGAAGTTTCTCTGGCATGCTCCCACGAAGCAGTGCTTCTTGTTGACCAACTGTTTCCGGGAAATAGATGTACCTGAACTTAGAGAAACGGGGGCCTACAATGAAAGAAACAACTGAACAGAGAATGTTTCCACTCTACAAAGCCTCCTTGAAACGGGAACTTCCTTGTTCATAGTTCATTAACTTATTACCCCTACAGAGAAAAAAAATCAACCCAAAATAAAGACGGAGCTCTGAGATGATCAGGGTAACTAGCAGGGAAATGAGACTTGATTTTTGAAACTCTTACAGTGACACGAGTGTTATCTGATAGGTGATTTATTCCCACGAAGCTAGAAAGAGCAGTAAAGGAGAAAAACATATACAGGTTGCAGGATACAACTTTCAGCAACTGTCATGGGACAGAGGGCTTGGCAGTGAGTCAGGATGGAAGCCCGTGGTGGCTGGATGTGAGGACATCTCTCCATGAAGCACCAATCCTGTGTGTGGGGGGGGTCAGACCAGGTTTGCTCTTCTCTCATCCAGCACCTCTGGCCAGCTGGGGCTCTGTGCCATGCAGACCTTAATTTCTTTGTCCTCACCACCTTGACCCTGTGGCTGGCTCCCTACTGTGGTGGGGCGGATGTTTCCCTTGACACCAGTGATATTAGACTGCTAGAACCCTCAGATCTTGTTTTCCTATTAGGATTATGCAAAACCATGAAGGATCCTTCATGGACATCTATAGATTCATGGCACCAGCATTTCTGCCAATCACTGTCTTAAAACCTAAACTCACGGAACTGGTACGAGGCACAGACCCCTAGCACCAGACTGCCTCTCAGCACACAAGGATATACCACAGATGAGGGATTCCTGGGGACAGCCCTCCAGGAAGCACAGCCACCAGTGCAGCCACAAAACTGACTCCAGTTTGCCTTCGAATCCTTACACTCCCCCAGTCCTGTGTCAAATAGCCTCCCAGAGCTGCTTCTCCTGAAGGAAGCCAGTGGCCTCCTGTTCAGTAAAAAATGCCAGCACAGCTCTTTACAAGGTCATTGCCAAGATCACACATATCTTTGTTCCCCCTTGGCTATTTAGTCTGTATCTCGCCCTTCGGGCAAACCCCTGTGGGGTGTACTGACTACACAAACATAAGACAAGGCATGTCTCATGTCCACCCTTAGAGAGATCAGACATTAATGGAGGAGATGGCTCGGAAGCTGTAGAACTGTTTGGTCAGCATCAGAATCAGAGTTGTATTGTGCTGTATTATGCAAGACCCAGGAAGTCAGGAACTAGACATGAGCAAGTCCTAGATGAGGCAGTACCTGTCCAGGCAGAGGTTGTGGATCTGATGATGGAACTGGCCCAGGTGACCCATCCTCCTCCTCTCTGCTGTCCTGTAGGAATGATCCAGGTTGATAATGGAACCAGCCAGAGCCAGAGTTGGGAATGCTGTCCCTAGTCATGAAACAGGGAGAAATCGATTCCTGGAGGGAAAAGCACATAGCCCTGAGATAGCCCTGCACCAGCACCCAAGGTCACCATCCCTGATGTCAGCAATATCTCCCATTAAACTGGCAGACTAAGTTTGAGGGCTCACAACGCGCATGGCAAAGAATAAATTTACCACAGGGATGGGAAGCAGGAAAGGCTACCGTCCATAGACGAAAACTTTAAGGACTTTCTGGAAAATAGCAAATAGATATGGTTGAGTTAAGCCAATCAAATCCATGACATAAAACAGATTTACGAGAGAGCTGATGAACAGGTGAGACATGTTCTTCACAACAGAGCCCCGAAAAAGTTAGGCCTCGGGTCACATGGACAAGGAACAGGTGAGGTAATCAATACAAGAACTCTGCAGAGCACTGCTTTGTCTTTCTCCCTTACTCCACGGTCTGCACAGACGGTGGCACATCACAGTTCACCCCTGAAAACAAAGCCGACAGTTGGGGCAGTCACAATGGTGACAGCTGGGGCAGTCACAAGTCTGCATGTCTAATGTTCACCCGTGTGTCTCCATAAGCCTAACCACCAGCCCTGCCTTTTATAAGAAGGAACATAATAGAAATTGCCCCTACCGAACTGCCAAGGCAACCCCACCAGCCTCCTCCACCAGCTGCACCGGACTTTCACTTACAAATATGAATAGGCCCATAAACATCACCCACTCTATATGTTACACATTTTCAATTTTTCTAAGCATTTTCTCGCTTCCAGATGTGTGGGGATCCTGCTTCTGTTCTGGAATTTTCTCATGATGTTTCTCACAGCACAGGCACTCTGACTCTGTCGAAGGCTGCTGTCTCTTCCTCCAGGTAGCAATGTGGGAATAGAAAGCAAAGGGGAAGTGTTTCTGTTGTCATGCCAAATCCACCCATTAAGGCCCAAATCTCAATTCTTCTCCAAAGTCATATCAACACTGCACACCCCCTAGAGCTCGGCCAGTCTCTGATCACGTAGCGGTCTGATGAGTATCTACCAGCTGTCCAGTGGGACTATAGGCACCAGGCACGGTTTTAATTGGGATGGAAGTCACAGTCTAGTCCTCGGCTGCACCTGCTTCCAGGTCTTCCTCACTGCCTGTGAAGCTTTTCACAGGCTCTCTGGTCCTATGTTACCCCTGCAGTACTCACTGAGCTGGGCCGTTTTGGATGAGGCAAGACATGTTCTGATTATTGAAAGGCCTGGGTGATTGGACCACACTGCCCAGGGTCTACGGTGAGCAACTGAGGGCCAGTGAAGGAGGCTTATCCACCAGCCCCGGGACACAGAAGAAATGTTCCCATGCAAATGCTGAATGAATAAGTGAGTCGGTGTCTCCTCGTGGGGAGGTGGGCAAACCAGCAGGAAGGGTGCAGTTCAAGCCAGCCAGAAGAGAGTCCAGTACTGGTTACTGTGCTATGGAATGGGGAGAGAGATGCTTCAGAGTCAGGGTAAGGACATCTCTGAGGACTCCAAATGTTAGGCCTGACCCATATGAAGAGTCAAATGTCTGTGGGACAGTGCCATCTTGGCAGCTTTGTGGAGCAGACAAAGGCTTTGCTGGGTGAGCTAAATCTCACCAGGCCAGAGGGAATTCCCCAGCATCACTGTGAGCTGTTAGAGCAGAGAATGCCCAGAAGTACTGGAGATGGGCCAAGAGCGAGTGTCCAGGAGACAGCAGGTCTAACAATAGAATGCCCACAGCAGATTAGACAGAACAGGTGTGGCAGAGGGAGATGAAGTTGGACAGGTAAGACAGCAGTGATGCGGGACAGGGCACAAGTGCCGCCACCTGCACAGGACCAGAACCCAGAACAGAACCCAGCCAGCAGGGGGCTGGAGTGTGAGTTCACTGAGCATCAGCAAGACCTACGTCTCTTACAACCAGTAACAGCACGAAGAGGTAGAGCGCTGTTCTCACGTGTAAGCAGGGCATGTCCTGCTCACTCATAATTCAGCTGGTAACTGGAGCACATTTTTCTTCAAATAGTGTTTGAAGTTAGGATAGACACTTAGCTTGAAGCCCAGAAGCCTATTTAGTCTCTCTGTGCCGGAAGCTGAGTCCTCCAGGCAGTATTTCACTCCAACATTCCAGCTACTCTGACTGCCAAAGAGATTACCCCATGACTTAAGGGCTTTAAAGAAAAGGGGGTGTGGGAGCGCAGCTCAGTGGCAGAGCACTTGCCTAGCATGTGCAAGCCCTGGGTTCCATCTCCAGAACCTCAGAATCTTTAAAAACAGAACCTTTTCTGTTGCTCATGATTCTGTACCTTAGAGCAGGATCCATTGGGACCGGACCAGCTCATCTCTGGTCTACTGGATGCCAGGAGGGATAAGAGAGACCCCACAGCCAGGTCTGGATCACCTGAAAGCTCACTGAGATGCCTGGCACTGAATGCTGGCCGAGACCAAAGCTGGGGCTGAAGTATCAAATGTGACCTCTCCGTATGGAGGCTGTGTTCCCAGGGCAAAGGCCATGAATGACATACAGAAGAGCCCAAGAGAAAAATAAGTTGTATCTTTGTGTGATCCAGACATGAACATCACCTAGTGTCATTCCCATGGCACTCTGCCAGCTGTTCCAACAAGAACAACATTTACATTCAAAGAGCGTGTGCTGGATGCCACCCCCTGATGGAGCTAGGCAGGGACACACGGAACTGGATATGATCGCATGCCCATTTCTACAGTACAATGTGCCACTCTCTACCATAGTCCTTCTAGAGAAAATGCAGTCTATTCCAGCCTGAAAGGATACACCACGGTGAGTAGAGAGTCAGGGCTCTGGGGCCAAACACCTAGAGATCTTTTATATGCAGTGCAATCTGCTTCAGCCCTGGATCTCTGTTTCTTTATTTTTAAAGCTGAGTTGTTTTAGGAGGGAAAGTAGTTATTTTGAAAAAAGCTTAGAAGACCACGCAGGTTCCTTTTCTCCTAACACTAGGGACATATCTGCTTCAATGCTGGCAGTGATCCTTCCCAGCCACAGGGAGGACTGCCAGAGGCATCCATACCAGAGGTAGAAAGGCTGGAAACAAGACTTAACAATGTCAACAACTCTGCCAAGTGAACTGACTCAGAAATCCATGACGTGGTATTCATACTGCCAGGTAAGAGACTGGCTTAGTAACTTGCCCTAAGTATCACTTGCAAATGGTAGAGACAGGATTTGCACTCATACTCTCTGACAGAAGGACCCCGAGTCCCTGAGTGACTGTGTGGACGGAGCTCTTCTCCCCAACTCAACCTGCGAGTGAGTGAACACTGAGCAGTGTTGTACTATGCCACCGGGACTGGGGGCTACTTACTATAGCACTAAGCTGATCCTAAGCGGTTAATTTAGGAAAGATGCAAGAGATATACTGCAGTACTGCTTTAAGGACTAGCTATAAAAAAATAAAGTGGTTCCCATTGTTTGCACACAAGAGAGAATTGGCATAGAGGAAAACGATTCTTTAGGTCAGTCCCTGCCAGTCTCATTTACCTTCTGAAGGAGAGGACAGTGTCTAGCCTACTGGTTCCCCCAGCATCTGTGATACCTAGTCCAATGCCC
Organism: Dinomys branickii; assembly: GCA_004027595.1. Lineage (NCBI taxonomy): Eukaryota > Metazoa > Chordata > Mammalia > Rodentia > Dinomyidae > Dinomys > Dinomys branickii. The sequence continues at coordinate 8,204 of PVLD010000316.1, read as the reverse complement.
AGCATGTAATAGGTGCTCACATTTACTGAATGCAACAAACCCTGACCACTCGAGCGGAAGATCAACAAAACAAAAGTCAGAGTCTACCAAGCAACTAGGATTCTCTAAACCGGTGATAGGTATCACTCAAGGATCACATTAGGGAAGGGCTCAAAGTGCCTAGCAGAACCCCATGGATGCAGAGTGGGTTAGTAACTTTGTGCTGAGGGAGGTGTCAGCTGCATCTGACCCAGGGCAGGCCACAGGAAGGTGCAGGAAGGGGTGGCTTCAGTGGAATGAGGTCATCACAAAGTTGATCGTGTTCTTAGCGGCATGAGAGTCTGTGGGAGTCTGCTGAGAAGACAGCCAAAGAATATAGCACTCTTTTACCTGATCCTTTAGTAAATGGGGTTAAATTCATGAAAGTACAGAACATCTAGACTCCTTATCTTAAAAATTTATCTGACAAAGATAGTTTGGTTTTCCTAGAGTTACTGGGACACAACTGAGAAGCTACTGACAGTCCTCCCATTAAGAGAGGCAACAGCTGCTCTATCTCTCAGACCAAAGGTAACTTTCCTGCCATCAAATAGAGAACTACACCATGAACTGAGTATATCCTGTCTTACCTTCATATAAACTACGTGTAAAGGGGCTGCGTCTTCACTTAGGGACATTTACAAATAAATATTCTTTAAAAAAACCCTAATTTTAACCACAGAGATGAAAAAGAACAGACTGTTTTTAGTTTGGAGAATGTGGCTCCAGTGAATTTCAATATTTATCATATAATTTTATATCAAAGTTTTAATGAGCATTAACTTTTGTGGCATCACTTCTGGAAACAATAAGAAATATTACATCTTGGATTGTTATTTCTAGTTGAATTTCTATCACAAGGGGCCATATAAATAGAAGTTGATTTCATAAAAAATGATAACACCTTCCTTTCTGCGCTTAAAATTTTAAATATCTATACCATCAAGAGGCAGGTGCTGTACAGCTAGACTCAGATGTCTTGGGCAATTTCCAAGTTTCTCTCTCAGGATGCACGGAGACTCATAACCTCCAAAGCAGGTATTTTTCCCCCCTAATCCAAAGACTAGGAAATGTTTGAGAAAATCTCTTTCACAGTTCCTCTGGGAACACATGAAGAAAAACTGCTAAGCTTCTATATCAAATGTGAGGGATTTGGATTGAGTTTAAATAACAGCTTGTGGAAAATATCATAGCTCCCTTCTCTTACCCAGTGATGGTAGGCACTGATGTAACAGAAAATGTGGCTTGGGATACGTGGAAGGCAGGGCTCTGACTGGAGCCACCTGACTACAAAGTTACCCAGTTGAGTGAAGAGGAAAACTAGACAATACCTTCTTCACACTCAAAGAGGCGTGGAGAATGACAGCATCACTTATATAAATCATGCTGAGAAATAATATTCATACTTCTTGTATTGACCTTGAAGCCCCCATATTCCACTAAAGGCCTATGTTCACACTTCTTGAGAGATGTCTCCATTTCCACTTCGTTTTGAAGGTGTCCCATCCTGGAAACCTCTGGCAGATAAATCTTAAGTAACTGGTCATGACAATTTGTCAGATCATACACATATGTGCTTTCCAAAGCTGCCATGTCATGGAAGTCTTTCATACTCATTCCAAATGTCACAAGCACACAAGTACCTTCTAGAGTCTTCCTCCAGCTATGATCTCATATAATGTCCAACATTCTTCATGCAAACACTCCTTGCTTCTCTTTTCTGAGTGGATAAAAACCCCTTTGTGAATGGCTCTAACCTTGGCCCAAATTAATACCACAAGTTTCCCCTTTAACCCCACCTCAGAAGGTAAGACCTTCCTGGTGCAGGTAACCTAAGACTATTTCTGGATTTCAAGAGGAAAATAAGGAAAAGTCAGATTTATTTTTCAAAAGAAAAAGTCACAGCAGCTGTGGGAACATGTCATCCCTTTTCACACAGAATTTAGAGAATACTGTGAAATTCACACATCCAGAAAATAAAATCAGATGTGGTGGAATTGAATGTGGGAATAAGGCTATGGATTTTTGTCCAAAGTGGCTCTGTGACCTCTGGCATGGCCAACTCACATATCATTTGACTCACGTTAAGCAGAATTCAAGAGGGCCCAGGAAACTCAAATGGGAAAAATATGACATCTTTATTTTCACAACCTCAGACTGAAATTTAGTATTTCCTTCACTCTACCTGTAGGCCACAAACCACAGTAACTGTTGTTACACTGCTGGCAAGACAAATCACAGGTATTTTTGTGCCATATTAGAGTTGTAGATATACCAACTCCGTCTTGAAATATCACTTATACGCACCACTATTTCAAAATTATGGTAGTTATCCTATCTTCTGTGAGTCTATATATATAATAATGTATTTTGTTAATTAAGGACATATCACAGTTTTTAAAAATTTGGTTAATGCATTTTTTTGAAAAGTGGTTCTCCTTGTAATCCTGCATGGTTTATTTTATGCATTTAAAAATATCATCCTATTAACAGTCCATAGGCTTCACCAGGCTGCCAAGCAGGTCCATGGCACCGAAATAGTTAAGGATCCCTGAACCGATACACAAAGCATTTAATAATGCAAGAGCCAATTTTCTGGAGTAAATCACTCCTTGCAATATCTTTGGAAGCTGAAACAAACTTGACCTTGAAATCAACACAGTCTTCTTGTTGTAAATAGACCATCCTGGTGAGAGTCATTTTTGCTTATTTTGCTAGAAGACCTGCAGGTTTATGAGCATCTCTGCTTTCATAGCATAGATTATTTTCTTTAAACTTCATCACTGACATTTTGCCATAACCCTGAATCGATCTCTCTCTTTTATAGTTCTGAAATCCAGTCCATTTCACAAGGGCACTGACTACAATCACGTTACGACTTTAAAACAGCGAGACAGCACCAAGAAAAACTATCATCATAATTCCAGAGTTTATGTAAAACAACAAGCATCCAAGTGGATCCATTAAACACAGTGTTTTTAAATGGCAGTGCTAACCAGGCCAGTCCTTGCGCAACTGAAATGTTACAGATCAATTACTGTTCTTCTAGGGATGGCAGGAATATGGCCTCTGAGTTATTATAATTATGAGATCAATTAAATAAGGAGATGATATTTCATAAGATGTGTCTTGAATATAAGCACAGCAGACTTTTGGAAAATCCTCCGTGGAGGCTCTGATTAAAAATACACATATCAAGTGCCAGCAACTAAAATGAATATCCACTTGGGGAAAGCTCCTGAGAAATTACTGATAGAACCATGATTATTCACTTATCACTGCAGCTAAGTACTACTTGAAATTCTCTCTAACGAGAGTAAAAATAAATGATAAGTGCTAGAATTCTGAAGCTAAGAAGGAACATAAAAAGTCAAAAACAGCATATCCTTGGGTATAATTCGCATACCATCCATCCATAGTATAAAAAGTTAAATTGGTTTTCCCAGTGCTTAACTAGCTATGTTCCATGTGCTACTCTAAGATGTGTCCTTCTTTTTCCCCTATGAAATCTGTAAGATTCAGAAACAAGATTATAAACCCTAGGCTTCCATTCACTTTGTAACAGAGTTCTTTGAATTACAAGCCACAAAACAATCTAGTTTCTTTGCAATAAAGAAAATCCCAAATTACTAAACTTGGGGAGGAAATGAACTGCAACAATTGTAAATAAAACGATTTGTAGCATACTGTGTTTTAGGAATAGAGAGATAAATATCTTTATTAGTCACAGTTATCAAAATATTCACTCAAGATCTGGGGCAAATTTTTAGGACCACATCTGTGTTAGAGTTAAAGTAGACACTGTATCAATAATATATTTTAGCTTTAGGGCTATTACTTTCTTTTCTAGGTAATTATTTTCTATTTTTGAGAAACAGCTTACATGACAGCTTACATGCCTGCCATTCTCTTCTCTGCTCAATTTTCTGAGACGGACCCTGAAACGAGTACGTTTTTGCAAGAGTCACAAAGCAACTACACACACACACACACACACACACACACACACACACAGGTCGTGCAGCCTTGACTCAGCTAAGATTCTTTTTCTCTAAACAGGAAGCTATTGACAGTTTTCCCCGGTATTCTCAGAACACCAAAGGCCTCCTTGACAAGAAAAATCCCAACTTTCAAAGTGTAATGTCCTTTCCCACTGTTGCTAATTATGAATGCTCCAAACAAGACAGAAACCAAATTCCAAACCTCTGGGGCGGATTTGCAATCAGGCAACAACCAAGACCAGGGAAAGTTATCGACCCACTGCCAGCACGGCTGGACTTTTAAACCCACACAGTACCAGAAAGAGGGTTCCTAGAATTCACAGGGATGTACTTGGCTCGAGCTGCACAACCCGTATCTCTAGATAACGCCAGCAAGCGTTGAGCAAGAAAGGCCATTAGATTTTAACCCACTTCACAGAACACTAAGCCAGATTTAACCAAATTCCAGAGAAGGCATGAAATTCACGCCTGGACGCTGCTTTGCATTCCTCACAGGGTAAAACAATAATTGCTCATAAAGACAAAGTTGGAGAAGGTGAACAAGGGGGAACAGCAGCGAGCTCTAGACACCTCTAAGGACTGCAGCCAAGCACCCAAATTACCTCAGACAGAAGAAGCGCAGGAGTTAGCAGTCCATGCTCCGCAGACCCTGGGAAGCAACGGCCACTGCAGCAGCATCTGCCCGATTCTCACAGCCTTTGACTGTGCGGCTCAGCCACAGACTCTGCCTCTGGCTGACGTCAAAGTCCCTGTCACATGGCCAGATGAAAGCCAAGAGAGCACTGGTTGTCGTAGCAACCGCAGACCAGCTCTGAAATTATTTCAATAGGTCATCTGTCACTGTGGTGTGTGTGTGCTGCGCGCGCGCGCGCGTGTGTGTGTGTGTGTGTGTGTGTGTACACAGTGCACAACCATCACAGAAGCCCCTGACAGCCACAGCCCCTAAAGTTGTGACTCAGCTATGCCTCCAACTTTCCTCTTTAAGGCTTTCGTATCTTTCTTTGCAGCTACTTGTAGAAAAATAGTTGCTACTCTGAAGGTCCCGCCGCTCTCACAGCCTCTCTCTCCCCTCTCCTCTCCCCGCTTCCTCCTCCTTCTCTTTTCTCTCTCTCTCCCTCCCTCTCTCTCCTTCTGCTCTCCTTAAGCCAGCACCAAAAGAAAGAAAAAGAAAACATTTGCAGGTAGTTATCTTGGCCAATTAAATTTATTTTGCAGCAAATATATATATATATATATATATATATATATATATATATAAAGCCCAAGAGAAGTTAGAAGAAAGGATATTTTAAAAACCATGCAAGAACCCACAGCAATGTGCTGAGAATACAAGAGACGGAACGAAAACAGTCCAATGACCCTGCTACCAAGCAGGCTGCGGAAGCAAGTAGGATGAATTCCAGATTGTAAAGGATCTCTGCACAAGTGATGACCAAAAGAGTTTCCGGACAGTGCTCCTTTAAGGTAACCTTGGGATTAAACCAAAAGCCTTCCCTCTCTGATACACACCCCCTGCTGGGGTTTGTGTCCCAGAAACACCAGGTTGCACCAAAGCCCAGAGCAGTAGAACACAAGGAAGTTCCACCAGGGCTCTGCCTTCCGTCTCCTTCTTTCAGGACCGCTGAAGTTTACTCCCAACTCTGCACACATGCTTAGGACCTAGTTATTTCTTATTAATTAACAGGAAGCCAATTAAACAAAATTAAACAAACTCCACAGGAAGGTACTCTGCAAACAGACATTTAGGAAATGTACACCGACTCCAAGGGCACAGGGGACAAAGGTCAGGAGAGGAGAGACCGCCAGAGCCCCGTGGACCTTAACTGCCAGGGCGACCCGGGCTTCCATGCTGGTTACCACCGATCCACGCAGTTCTTAAAAGAGGAGCAGTGAGGTGCTACAAAATACAGCCTAAGGCAGACAGGCAGGTTACATTTGTGTCTCTGTGAAAGAACGAAATTTCTTCATTCAAGTCAGAAATTGTGTATTTAATGACAAGACTTAATTATCAAACCATTTGGCCACCGAATTTTCCTCCGCTGTCTCCCTCAGCTTCCCTCACCTCTATCCAAGCCCCAGTGAAGAGAAAGATAGATCTTTATTTGAAAACTCACTTTCCTGGTGCAATTAGCTGTAGCATTGTGAAAGTAAAATTAAACTAGAAGGAATTCTTCCACTTTACTTTCAGATTAATGACCGTGGGGAATTTTGCTTGTTTGACTGGGGACAATTCAATACAATTGTCTATTCAAGCTGTCAGGAGCCCTCGTAAAGTGCAGATTTCAGCAACAGCCACAAATCACAAATTTACAGTTGGTTCCATTTCTAGTTCTGGATTTCCGCTTAAAAGCTTGCATCACAGTAACAACGGGGAGAGAAGCACAGACTTCCAAGGCCCGAGCTTCTCCGAGTTGCTTGATTTATCATCTCTTACTCTGAGTGCCTGGCTGCCTGACCAGAAGTTCTCTTCACGCAGGGAGAGCAGCTCAGAGACTTCACTGCAATGCCGCCCCCTGCCAATAGGTGACGTTCTGAAACGGGAAGTCCTCAGGTCTAACACTACCTGAAATTCAAGACTTCAAACCAACTGATTTGATGATTGGCAAAGACAAACACATTTTCCATTTGAATTGGCTCTCATTTTGATTAGATATACTTTATTATACATTAAGTTAATCAGTGCACTGACTTCCAAGTGATAAATGGGTGCATGTAATCCCTACAGGATGCTTCCAACCTGCTGTTACTAATTTCCCTTGGCAACTACCTAGATTTAGAGATTTCTCATACAGTAAGGAAGCTGCTAGTCTTCTGAAGAGCTAAAACCATGACGCCAATCTCTTTGCAGTTTGGTTTTTTACTGACCTGGCTAATTAATCCAAATGGAGTTGAAAGTGTCATAGGATGTACACATGCATGTTTCTTCAATCATAGCCCACCGCTGAGAAGAGACTGTGTGTCGTTTCACTGTCTAAATGCCAGGTCATATTTTGAGGGTGAAAATGATTCACCACATTCAAAAATATCCATTCAAAAAATAGTTCACCACCATATTTTTCACTTGCTGTAAGAATGTCAGGGATGCCTATTATTAGTCTGACCACTTTGCCAAAAATGAGCGGTGAACAAGCAGCCCAACCCGGGTTCCCACACCTGAATTAACAAGTGGTTTGGGCCCTGCGTAGACCATTCTAATTAGTCATTCTTAGATGTTCTTAAGTAGAGATGCTACTATCTCTCCTGCTCTAACATTAACAGGGAGGTGATGGACTCATCATTTGTGGTTACATGGTTTAAAATCCATCTCATAGCGGGTCCCTGGGCGAGTTCTTTAAGTGCTCTGCTCTGAGCTTCCAGGTTCAAACCTTAAGGTTGTTGTGAGGACTACAAAGTTAATGTATTATAAGATTCTGACTCGCTGCCACAGGGTGTGTGGCTCAGTGCATGTGTCATTTCTTGTTTATCTGTCTGACCCTGATAGGTCTATGTAGACCTTCAGGGAAAGGGTGCAGTATTATTCATCCTTACAGCCCGGTGGTTAGCACAGACCCGAGACGTGCATGCACAATCAGTGGTGAATGATTCAACCACCGGTAAATAAATTCTGAACAGCAGGAAGAAATAAGTCTTCTTTGTTTCTATTAACATAAAAAGAGGAGTTCTCCTCACTCCACCTCCAAATCCAAAAAAGGCAAAGAAAAACAGAACAAAATAAAACATTACAAAATTGTCTAGCAAGGGATGGATCCAAAACATTTCTCAAGGAAATCAAACTTCTCCTTACTAAATATAATCAGTAAATTTTATGCTGATATGTCTTATGACTATAGCTATTGATCTTGGTTTGTTTGGGGGGGTACCAGGAATCAAACTCAAGACACATCATAATTAAGCTTTTGAAACAACAGCCAAAGAAAAAGCCTTAAAAACAGAGAGAAATGACACCTTATCTACAGGAAAAACAATTTAAATAATAGGAGATTGCTCATAAAAAAAAACCAAGGAAGATCCGGGGAAGATGGCGACCAGGTGAGCAGCAAGGGAGCGAACCTCCTTAATAAACACCACCAGCTCGAGACAGACTTGGCGAGCCTGAATGCCGGGACCTCGGCTGGGAAGTTTAAACTGGGCGTATTTCTCTGAGATGCCGGGGGAGATGTGGTAGGGCGGGCCAGGCTGCCGGGG
>PVLD010000315.1:283347-313782 GCA_004027595.1 Dinomys branickii | reverse complement strand
TCTCCTCCCTCATCTCCGTTGCCCTACCACTCAATCAGTCATCTTCCCTGTGATAATAACTGTACTCCTGGGTTTATCTATATCCTTGGACTCTCGCCTTGGGAAGAGATATAGCTGCCTCAGACTATACTATAACATACATGGGTGTATACAAACTGCCATGGTCGGAGGTGGGAAAGCACATATGCTCACAGCGGACTGCCCGGCTCCACCCTGTTGTCGTGCTATAGATGGGGGCGGGTCCAATCCATGAGGTGCCCTGAGCGGGGCCCTGAGTGGAGCAGCCACGGGGCCCACAGTGGAGCAGTAGCCACGGGGCCCACTGCAGAGCAGCATCGGGGCCCACTGTGGGGCAGCTGTGGGGCCCACTGCAGCGCAGCTGTGGGGCCCCAGCAGAGCAGCCGCGTATTAGGAGAATTTTCAAATAAAAGAAATAATTGGAATAAGAAAGCCAGTGTTTGTAACACCATACTCTCCCCTTCTTCCCTCCCTGCTTCTCTTGTAGGGTATAGTTTGTGGAAGCAAGTTACAGATACAATAATGCTTCACCTGTGAGGAATTTTAAAAAGTTTTTTTGAGCCAGGTGTGGTGGTGCATGCCTGTAATCCCAGCACTTGGGAGGCTGAGGCAGGAGGATCATTGCAAGTTTGAGACCTCAAGACCACTCCGAACTACATAGTGAGACCCTGTCTCAGAAAAGACAAAAGAGAAAGTTTCTTTGGTTTGTTCTTACCTACCCAATCCACATGCTGGGTATGGAGGGTCTTTTCATTATCTACGTCTCCAACTTTCACACTCTTCAAAGTTTTTAGAAAATGTGATATAGGTTCTCACTAAGTTGCTGAGTGGCCCAGGATAGTCTTGAGTTTGAACAACAACTGCCCCAGCCTCTTTGAGTGTCAGGGTTACAGACATGTACTACTACACGTAGCATGTCCTCCATGATCAGTATCTATTTTTTGTTCTCTTGTCTGAATTATTTTAAAAGTAGGAAAGAGTGATTATTCTAAATCTGTTTTTCTTCACATTTATTATTAAGCATTTTTCTTCTTCTTTTTTTTTTTTTTTTAAAGAGTAAGTCCTTCTCCCTCACTTTGGCATCGTACCAAGTCCAATTTTTATTTGTTCATCATTGCACTGTTTATTTTTCTATTGCAGTATTTTTTCTAGCTCCTGAGAAACAGGAATCATTACCATTTTTTTCATCGTTTCGATCTTAGCATGTGACACAGCCCCACAGAGTACACCCAGAGGAGTGAATGTGTTCCAGGTGCCGGGGTCCTATTGCTGGGTCTCACCAGGGGCCGTGATGCGGAGTAATTGTGTCTTTTTCTGAGACAGGGTCTTGCTGTGTAGTTCAGGTTGGCCTTGAACTCAATGGTGGTTCTCTTCCCTCAGCCCAAAAGTCCTGGGATTACAGACACACACTACCATACCTGGCTGGCTGATTGATGTTTTTAGAAAGATAATATCGGTGTCTCCATGGAGAGGACAATTTGAGGAAATCTTTTATGTTAATTCTAAAGCTAGGACTTAGTTATAAGTAACTTAAAAAGAGGAATTTGTTGGAGCATGGCATCTCTGTAGGGGTTGAAAAACCAATCACGTGAACATTTACCTGTGCTTTCGGAACAGATAAAAATAAGGACTCCGGTGCCACCTATGTTTTCATTCCTTGCTTCATTCTGCTTTGCGGTAGTTCCAATTTGCCTTCTCATGGACCAATTAAGTTAGTTTGGACATAGAACTTGGAAGAAGATGTTTGTTTCCTAGATATTTATATGGATTTAGTGCATTGTTGAAGATACTGCAGTAGTACAGAAAGAAATTTGAAGTATTAGAGGTAGATGCTATAGTGGAAGAGATGGAATTGAGAGATTAAGCAGTACAGTTAATGGACTTTCTTAAGAGAATTGGAATTCTCCTTTTTTTCTATCTAGAGCACCTGGTGCTTTGGTGAATCTACTAATCAAGCAAAGAAAACAGAAGATGTGTGTGTTTGGAGTCGGTTGATGAGTTTTAGTTAAGAGATTTTAAATTGAGGTTCCCTACAGACCTACAAGAGGTTGAATATAGATAGCTAAATCTTGAAGGAAAGGTCTGAGTTAGTGACGAGAACATCAGTAGTGCATGTCATGGCTGTGCACAGCTAAGATAGTTTAGTATGAATATGAAATAAAAGAACTAGAATCCTGGAGAAACACTAATATTGAAACCATTAATAGTGGAAATAAATTGTAAAATAATAGGCCAGTTACAAAGGTTGGAAGAAATATAGTGCCAAAGAAATCAAAGAAATTTTACCCTGGAGGACCATGCCACACAAGGATTGAAAAAATCAAGTTGAGTAGACTCTGATGTTATTAATAAGGGTAGTGTCAATGGGAAGATGGAACTGATTACATTAACCTCAAAGGACTAATCATTGAGAAGTGAAATAAAGAAAAAGATGTAAAAATTTTTTTCTTTCTACATGTTTGTGAAGGAAAGGGATGAAAGCAGTATAGTAAGGTTTAAAATTTTCTTTTCTTGCAATGGGGAAGACTTTAGCATGTAGTTAGAGCAGTAAGCAGTTTTTTTAAAAAAAATTTAGGATGGCTAAATTTTATTTTCCTTTGAATGCTATTTTAAACACTAATTGCTTTTAATTTGTAGTGGTGTTAGTGCAGAGAAAACGGTACTCATGAGACCTAAGATGCACGTTCTGTTACAGTTGAGTATTTTGGGCTCGGTTACCCAGAATAATTCATCATAAAATTGTAGTTTTCACTTTTATATTACCTTCTGTGTTTCGGTCACTGTTTTAATAGGGCCTTTATACATAACTATCACTAATCCTCACCACAAATTAATCTCCAAGGTGAGTATTACACAGTTTCCACATAGATTCTCATCAGTTTCCTCCTCAGAATCATAGATTTTAAGGATTGTGCTATGCTTTCAACACAGATAAGTCTGATTCTGAGATCAGCGCTCTTTTCTCCATATCACCTTGTCTTCCTTTCTAGCCTGGAGTTTCTCGATCTTGGCGCCCCAGTTCCTTAGCTAAGGGGTAGTCATTTCTATCACATCTATATAAAAATGTTAAATGAATACTATAATGATATTATCATTTTATTTGAAAAAAAAACATTTGGTTAAATACCAGACAGACCTTATAATTGTGGTCATCTTTAGCACTATCATTTGTCTAAACAGTATTTTACTTTTTAAGGTGGTGGTATCATGGATACAGAAATGTCTGAAGATATAGACCACAACCTAACTCCTACCCTTGACAGCATGTCTTATGGAATGCCGAATCAAACAGGATCTGAAAATTCATTGCTGGATGAAGATGATTATTTTTTGAACTCTGGGGATCTTGCAGGAATTCCAGTCGTTGGTAGTGACAATGAGGATGAACAGGATTTTAGTTCAAAAGAGAATCTTGTTTCTTCAATTCATACTGATGATAGCTTGGAAGTAGAGAGAAGAGTCACACAGCATGAATCAGACAATGAAAATGAAATACAAATTCAAAATAAATTAAAAAAAGACTTTTCTAAACAGTTTGATCAGGTTTCTGTCTTTAAGTCAATACGGAAAGATTTTAGTCTAGTAAGAGAAAACAGCAAAGAGACATTTTCTGGAAAGGAGAAAAATAGAGACCTAACTTATCATGAACGCGAAAAACGGTTGGATAAACCCCAAAAAGATTTGGATTCAAGGTTGAAAAGCAGTTATTTTGATAAAGCAGGTAATAACTGTTGGAACAGAACCTTAAAACACAGGAACAAAATACTGATAATACAGCTTTTATTACTTTTGATGTTAAGTGAAATATGAAGTTAAATTCATTGTAAGCTTGTCATTTTTCTTTTATCCTTGTTCTTTGCAGAGTGACTGAATTTCTCCCAGTAACTTTTGGTAATGGTATAAATGGTTGAAAAGTAGCTCTAAGCCTCATTTCTCCCTTCCCTGGTTGCAATATTTTGATGAGAAGGAAAGATACTCGAATCACCTGTTCATTTTCTTTGGTTGAACATTGGAACCTGAAGTTGGATTTAACTTCTTTGTGCTGTAAGCACTAATTCAAACTGCTGTTCCACCAATAAGTCTAAATTAGGAAGATTTTTTAAAAAAGTTTATATTTTATGTTGTAGAAGTTTCTTGAGGCTTCTTTTGAGCCTCTTTATCCAGTACTCTGTACTTTATAGTTCTGTTTCCATTCTTGAATACATCACATATTTTCTTGTGTCTTCCTTTCTTCTTACTGTTTCATTTGCCTGTATGTCATTTTCTCTTTTTGTATGTGTACCTGGAAAAGTATTCCTTATCTAATAATGCCTAACTCATAACCTCTTGTACTTTGTAGTCATTCCTAACCAATCTAAAATCAAGAATGGTTTCCTTATCTATAATTCCATAGCATTTTGTTTATGCCTCACATTTATAGTACTTGTCACAGAATATTATAGTTCTGTTTTTGTTGTTGCTGTTTTGCCCTGTCTCCTAGTATGGGAGTTTCTTGAGGACAGATTGTATCTTAAATTCATCTTTGTATTCTTGAGGCCTAACCTGGTGTAGTGAAAATTGTAATCCTTTCATGATTTTTTTTTTTAAAGACAGAGTGCCTTGAACTTGCTGTGGCTGGCCTCAACTTGTAATCCTTCTCCCTTAGCTTCTTGAGTGCTGGGATTACAGGTGTGCGCCACTAGACCCGGCTCAGATGTTAAATTGACGTGAAGGAGAGCAAGTATATTATACCAATCCTTATAGTTCTTCTGACAGTACTGAGAAATACAGGATAGGAAGGACATACCAGTATAGTTAAAAAGTACAACTGTTTTGAGTATATATGATGTACAAGACTATGCAAGGGTGTATTTTCTGATACATATTGTTCAGTATATACTTTTAGTACCCCTAGAAAGGATATCAGAAGTTAGTAAAGTTTTTTGTTCTGAAGGAACATAGTGTCTAACAGAAGGGACAGATAAGTTAAATAGAAGTATTAGTGACCAGTTTAGTAGCATAAGATTTATTTATAATTAAAGATGATAGAAGAATTTGTTACAAGGCAGTATAAAGTTTCTTTGAGATAGTGGAAGCAGTGTGTTTACATAATCCTTAGGGGAGAGAGGTAAATTTTAAGTTAGTGAATAGGGATAGGATATTTGTAGAGGAGAGGTGAATTTTGAACTGAGCAGAGTCTAGAAAACTATATAAACATTAGGATAGAGGAGACTTGGTATAGAAGTAGCAGAAGTAAAGGAGAATAAGAAATTTTCAGAGGCTAGTGAGTAAAGTAACCCCTTTATGGTTGAGCAAGCAAAAGGTATGAAGGAAGGCTAAAAGGTAGGTGAGGACAACATTGTGCAGAACTTTGAGTGAAACCACCTTCTGGGTGTTTTTTGGGACCCGATTCACTCTAATGAGCATCTGTGTTGCAAAAAGAGAGGTGATTAACAATGATAGCTTTCTAGGTCACGCTATAAGATTTGTTATTCATACACATTTGTTTGTTGTTTGTTTTTCTTTCAATAGCTAATCAAGTTGAAGAAACATTACATACCCATTTACCACAAACCCCAGAAACAAACTTTAGGGTAAGTTTTCAGTGTGTATGTAGATTACTGTTACCTGTGGCAAGTGTCAAAGTTTTTCTTTATGTCACTTTCTGAACTCTTTATATGTATTAGGTAGAGCTCTGATTTTTTTTTTTAACATTATTTTATTTGAGTTGGATGTCCTTGGAGACATTCTAAAAAGCCTCAGCTCTTAGATTATTTCTATTTGATATGTAGATCTATAGCACATTTACTTTTAGGTATAGAGACTAGTGAATGTCCACAGAGTTCATTACCAATGAGCTTTTCCTTGGGTTAAGCCTGAAGAGGAATAATTTTAACATTTGAATACTTATTAATCCTTTATATTGTGTTTTAGGATTCCAGCTACCCATTTGCCAATAAAGAATCCATTGGTTCGGAACTGGGGAATTCCTTTGCATCAAATATTAGAATTAAAGAAGAACCTTTGGATGATGAGTATGACAAAGCAATGGCACCACAGCAGGGACTACTAGACAAAATTAAAGATGAACCTGAAAATGCTCAAGTAAACATTTCACCTTTTTTTTAACCTCTTCTTTTTGTTCACACATTGAATTATTTGTTTGAGAGAGGAAGTGCTTAAGTGAAGTAGTTTGTTGACAGGGTAAAGGAGACTGTTAAAGGAGATTGAGGCAATTTGAATTGTTCTGCAAGGCAATAACAAGAATTATGGTAGTTTTCCTGAGTAGTAATTAAGTCTTTTAATCATCTCTGTTTCTTATTACCACTGTGAGTTTTCAATGTATTTTAGTGCAGGATTAAGGAAATGGTGAGTGTTCAAAGATTTGAGATTGATACAGTTAGAGCTAAAGGGTTGTAGCTTCAGTTATAAACTGAAGGGATAATGGTGCATTTACAGGATGTACAGGTTTGTGTTGTGACTCAGTATAGAATGACAAGCCTTTTGCATTACTGCTAATGAGGTACAGGTTAGGTGTGGATTTTACATTTTCAGGAGGGGTTACTGAACAGACTGTCTTTGGAAGGCTTGTTTGAAGAACCAGTTTGTTGGATTAGTGGGTAAAAGGTAAAGGAGGCTTTGTTGACAGTCCATGATCCCAAATTTTAGATTTATTTTTAGCATTGGCAAAGGTAGAGCTCTACTACTTCACAGTTGCTCTCGAGGTAAAAGTTATAGGGATCCTGCTAAATTGTCATTGTAGGTAATCACACTGCAGTGACTGGAATAGAAGGAAGTTGTGTCAGATGCCGTAATTACTTTGAAATGTAGGAAGGCGTCCAGAGGATGACTACAGGAGAGATTATTTGAAGACAGTCCATGTTTTGTACATGTGGCATTAATTTAGAGGATGAGAAGTAAAGATAGCATGAATTAACAATTCCTCTGAAATTATATTTTTATCCGGAGAAAACTTACTATCTTTCTACTATAAAATAGGGTTTGAGGACATTTTCGTTCATGTTTCAACTTTAACATCGTTGACATTTTGTGCCAGATGAGTTTCTTGTTAAGAGGGATTGCCATGTGCATTGGAGGATATTTTAGCAATATTCTTGGCTGCTACCTAGTATATGCCATTAACAACAGTATTCCCTCTCCAGTTGTAACAAACACAAATGTCTCCAGGATAGCCAAGTGTCTCCTGGGGGAACAAAAACATGTACTATTGAGAACCACTGCTTTAGAATATAGAGATGGAAAAATGGGTAGTTAGAGCAAAGTGATTTTAGAGGTGGATGATTCATCTGAGTTAAATTGATACTCACTAAGTAAAAATTTGCTGGTACGCAGGAGAAGATAGATGTATCAGAATAGTCATAGTAAAACTGTAGGAGTTGGATGGATATGAGTATAGTTGGAACAAAGAAAACAGAAAAGGACATGAAAGTATTTGAGTAGAAGGTGAATTAAAATTTCACATTTTTAGAAGCAGATAAACAGGAAATAATATCAGAATTAGGAATAAATGTTCTGACACCCAGGGAAAGTTCATGTAGCAGTGTGTGTTTCAGAACACTACAAGCATGGCGGTATGCTAAGCAGATCCTAAATGTCTTTACATGCCCCAATGTGCACATAGCGAATGTATAAGAAATGATAATGCTGGCAGGGTACCAAAGGCATCTCTTTCTTTTGTACATTATCTAGAGACATTTCCTTGGGATGAAAAGTAGAAATACAGTGGCAGTAGAGAGTATTGCTTCCAGTAGCTAGAGAATGTAAATAGGATGAAATGGATAGAAATGCCTGTACCTTTTGTACTTACTCAAAATTACGAAATGTGTTACAAAATACTAAGTATGAAGTTTTATCATGACTACAGGGGAGAATTTCCCCCAGAGGCTCAGACCTGATTGATTGGACACTTGACCACAAAGCAGTAATATGGGTAGGTTCAAGACATAAGATCTAAAAGCACTCTTTATGCTGACCCTACTATAAAGCAGTCCCAGCAGGTGAGTGGGCAAAACTAGGTTTCCCTGAGAATTCCTCTCTGTTGTTAGCCTGACCAATCCTGTAGGACCAAACCTTTGATAATTCTCTTAGAAACCCTTCAGGAGAGCTCATGTTATGAATTACAGGTACTGATCTTCTTACCTTGCTTCTCCCACTTCCTTCCTTTCTCCCTCTATTTTCTAGTCCTCTTCTATTGTCTGTCTCATCATTATGCTGCTCTTTTGGGTATTTCTCCCCCATAGTGATTGGAAATCTATATTTCTGGCTTTTTAATGTTGTATAATTCTTTATTAATCTTAATAATTTCCCATGGACTAGAAAAGGGGATTCCAGTGTGTGCTTTTCTTAGTCTCAAAAATGAAACTACTAACCTTTCAAAAAATACTGATAGATTTTATAATTGTGATCAGCCCTTACTTTTGACCATTAATTACTAGTAACTTTTCTCATGATTTGATAAAATCATAGATTTAGCTTCTGGTACTTTTCCAAAGCCTTCCTTGGCTTTACTGATACTTAACTTTGTACTTTTACTTTCTGTTCACTTCTTAATTCCTCTTTTTACACAATTCATTTTCTTCTTAGTTTCTTTACTTTCCCATATGAATACCTAAGATGTTGAAGTGCGTGCATACATATTTAACTTGCTCTTGCTTATTTTATTTATAAATTTCCAGGTTGTCATCATCTTTCTGCTTCTGTTACTGGTATAATATTGTTTAGTTTCCCAGTTTCATTTCTTCATTCTAATTCCTTTGCATGTTACTGTAGTATTTTCTCTCGTGACTGTATAGTTACAGATGTTTTTATATATGCTATGTAGTTTCATCCCTATATAAAATAACTGTATATAAGGTGGGTTGAGTACAGGATATTTAACTACATTTGTAAATACAGAGTTGAATTTCATAGAAGTTAATTACTCAAGGCCATATTAGAAAAAGCTAGCCTAGGGTCACACTCAAGGTCTTACTTAGTTAATCTTCAATCTTTCTGTAAATAAATGTTTAATTTTTAAAAATGTGTGAAGGTTTTAAAATAGAAATTTTAAGGAGACAGAAACCTCCTTTTTTTCTTTTTCCCTTTTTTTGATGTGTTTTGAAAGCTAGATACTCAGTAAATATTACGTTAAATTCATGATTCTTCTTGATCAAAATAAAAGGAGAGCTAATTTATACTCTTTCATTGAAATAAATAAATTGAGGCAGGCAAGCAAATTACCTAAGTGTCATATTAGTTATTCATGCAAGCTTGGAAAGTAGAATGTAAATATTTAAGTGTTCATGCTGTATTTTAGCCACGTCAAGTTAATTTGCAGAAACCTTGTTCTTTGTTTCTAAAATACTGTCGGGAAATACTGATATGGATCTTCCTTTGTGGTAAATGAAAGAAAGTAAAGATTTTCATAAAGAACTTTTTATTTTAGTACTTTTTTTTTGCTTCTGTGAAAGCTTTTGAGTCATCAATGGGATATTTACTTCTTAAAATGTATTTATCAATTATTTGCTAATCATTGGTTTGTATTAGATATTTAGAAAATTAGTTACTTTTGATGGACACACAAACCAAACATGCTGCTTTGATGGTTTCATGAGATGTTCAGAGTATTCAAGATGCATATTTAGTTTACTGTAAGTAGTATGTACACTTGTGGCTTTAAAATATGTCTGAAATTTGGAATTGTCATCATAGAGAATAAGAGTTGATTAGAGGCCATAAGTTTCAGCTAATGAATATTGATTATTTGTGAAATTTCATGAGATTGAAATTTTTTTTTGCTGGAGAGTATATACTATATAACAGTGATGGTAAACCTTTTAGAGGTTTCAGTGATTGAAACAGCCTGCTGCAGCACACGTGCCATAGGTTCACCACCACTGCTGTGTAACATAAGGGTATCAGGATAAGTCAATATTAGAACGTTTTAAATACATATATTTTCATCAGCGGCATTAGTAGCTACATAGTAACTTTGTTAGATGCCAAAATGCATCTCATGTAATTCATTACACATTTTCATCATGGCAAAGGAATATCTATTTTAGATCAATAGCAATTACTGAGTTTCAAAGTAAAATGTTGAGAACCTTTGTTAGTAATTGCTGAAGGAATTACAGATTTCTGATGTCAGCATTATTATTTAACTCTTGTTGGATTTTTGGCCCAGTTAATGTAAGAAAATTAGAAGAAGTAGTAATGGAAATGGGGAGGTAAAATTACCATCCTGCACTGGTGAGGGTCTTCGTTAGAGAACTGACAGAACTCATCAAAGATTAGTGGCATACCCAGTTGTTTTATAGTTTTATAAAATATAGCAATATTTCTATAAATCAGTTTTCAATGAGATGCTATAATCAAAAAGATACTCTATTTCCAGCAGTAACTAAAAAGCACTATGTCAGGTAAAAGACACCTTGAATGAATGGAGACCCTTTTTTAAAATGGAAGAAAATATTGTGATATCATTTATTGCTATATTAAAATGCAGATTTGATGTAATTCTAATGAGAATATTGATGGTTGCATTCTAAAGTTTTGAAAAGGAGTAACAGGGATGCACACACACATGTATTTTGCATATCTATTCTAAAAATATGTATGGAGAGGTTAAACATAGGAAACCATGTTAAGTAATTTAAGCATCCTACAATGTTATTAGGGTAGTGTGCTATCACAAATAAGGCAGATGATGTTACAGAAGAGATACCCTAAGATAGATATTTTTAAGAAAGCAGTGGTTGGCAAGTTATCAGTGGCTGGCCAAGTCCAGCCTGCCCCATTAAAAATTTTTGTTTTTCTGCCTACTGATTTATTAAATAAATTTTAATTGAAACATCACCACATTCATTTATTTACATGTTGTCTGTGGTTGCTTTAGTTCCACCAGGACAGTTGAGTATATGTGCTGCCCAAGCGAGCACTATCAGGACAGTTGAGTAATTGTGACAGAGAGCACATGGCCTGCAAAGTGAAAAACATTTACTATCTGGCCCTTTGCAGATAAAAGTTTGCTGACCCTTGGATAAAGGACTGTATTATAAACAATGAAACCACTTTCTTATAATTTTATTATGGAAGTAAAACTTTGTAACAGATAGAAGAAATCACAAAGGTAAAGATTGTTAGACTTTATAAACGTGGAAACCTAAGTATATAAAAAATTTAACTTGGAATACATAATCAGGAAATTTGATAAATGCTGCAGAGGGTTGATAAACTGTTGTAATATAGCACACTTGTAATGAACATTAAAAACAACTGCAATTTGAACAAAGTAGGAAGAGACTTAATTAGCCTGTTTCTGAAATTGCTAGACTATAATTAAGAACAGTTTTTGTTGGGGAAAAGAGTCTGTCATTAGGTATCAGAAACCTTAACTATGCACCTTTGTGCCTACTAATTCTACTTTAAGAATTAAAGTATAAATATCCACAAATATATTTATTATGGCACTACTGATTACACTAAATGTGGGAAAGTTTTAAATGGAGCAGCACTGGGTTACAGCTATATAATCTCAGTGCCATACAAGGCCTTACTAAAGTTTTGATAGTTCTTCATTTTAGATTTTTGCATAAAGGTTGATTTTTTAAAAAATATTGCTTAAATACTGCCTTCTTGTCCCAGGGTTTTGGTGCCTTTAATGTCGCGATTGAGGAAGCGCACTCACCTCAGCCATATGCTCACTAATGTGTTGGTGAGCCCCAGCACAAAAAAGGAGCGTGTCTGCCGTACCACAGAATTTCAGCGAGGAGTCTTGTAGTATTTTGCAAACTTTTTACTGGGTTAAACAATATCTTAAACGTTAGAGCTATTTCTCAGTGTTATCACAATGAAACAATGCAATTGTAAAAGCAAATAGCATTGAAAATTTCTATTAGAACTCAGTTATATGGGCCAGGGGTATAGCTCAGTGGCACCGTGCCTGCCTGGCAGTCGCAGAGTGCTGAGTTCAATCCTGATACCAAAAAAAAAAAAAAAGAACTCAATTATGTGATGGTTATTCATGGCTTAAAGTGTGTTTACATGCACTAAAAAAAATCATTGAGATAATGCAATTTAAAGTAATACAGTTTTAAAAATTCTGAGAATTTCCAAATTCTTAGACTGCCAGGATTTCAGCGGTTCTTGGACTCCAATCATAGAAACACTGGTCCTTAGCCAGGTGAAGTTATCTTGGAGTAACATGCAAAAGTTCAAATGATTGAAGAGAGCAGAACACCAGTTCATATAAGTAGCTTATTATTTAGAAAAATTGTAACTGTAAAGAAAGTCTTTGAATAAAGGAAGGGAAAAGACTGGAAAGAAATATATCAAAAGAATAACAGTGTTCTTTTGGGGTGATGGAAATGTGATTAGAACTTTTTCTACTCATTTAAATTTTCTATAGTGCTTGTGTATTACTTTTATAATAAACAGTAACTTTATTTCTATAATATTGAAGAATTTTAAAAAATAATTTATAAATATCTGGTAGTGCCACAGGCTAATTAAGTAGCTAACTTTAATTATTTTCCTCTTACTCTCCCAGCATATACAAATATATTAAACTTTTGTTAATTATAGCTTGATTATGTTTTGTATTTTATTTCTTACTGTAAATATTCGCTGTCTCTACATAGTAGTAAAACATCTTGAATGTCTGGGTTTCTTTACATACTTGTTCTTTTCTCTGTGTATTTACTTGTTTATTTTCCTTTTTAAAGGAGTATAGTCATGGCCAACAGCAAAAAACTCAGGAGGGGGAACTGAAAATTAGTGCTGTGTTTTCCGTCAGTGGCAGTCCTCTTGGTAAGAAACAGAATTGAATAAGTGAATCCTAGCTCATTCTGCCCAACATGAATAAGAGGAAGTTTCTGGTTTTATGGTATATTAATAAGCTAGGCAGTTCTCTTGGTCCATTTAAAATGCCTTAAATTATACGTTGTATAGTTACTGTTGAGTTTTAAGACTAGCTGTAGAAGAAAAAGAAAGAATAGATAACTGAAAATGTCTGGTAAAAAGTTAAACATTTTTTCTTTCAATTTTTTTTTTTTTTTAAGCTCCACAGTTGACTACTGGCTTTCAGCCTTCACTGGCATCATCTGGCATGAATAAAATGCTTCCTTCAGTTCCAGCCACAGCTGTTCGAGTTTCCTGTTCTGGTTGTAAAAAAATCCTCCAGAAGGGGCAAACTGCTTATCAGAGGAAAGGGTCTACTCAGCTTTTCTGCTCTACACTGTGCCTAACTGGATACACAGTTCCACCTGCCCGCCCACCGCCTCCTCTCACCAAGAAAACTTGTTCAAGTTGCTCAAAGTACAGCAAAATTCTCAGTTACCTTTTATGTTCTCTTTTACCATTGTTTTTAGCCTGTGTATTTTTTCTTACATGTCTATGTTTTTTTTAAAAAAACCCACACATTTAGTACCAACACAGTGCTGTTTTTTCAGTCTTTCTGGATGCTAGGTGCTTGGCTTTCTTTTAGCTTTAAAAAAAACACAACATGTATATTAAGAATTATTATAAAAATCAGCTTTTTCATCTCTTTTGAGATGCTTTATATAAGAAAAAAAGCACCTGTTTGGGGTATTGTATTACCATGATGTTTTGTCTTGTAACTGTAGACAATAGATACTTAAGTCCAACAGATATTTGATGTTTGCTGTTCTGTTACCTAAGTGGAATTTACTATTTTTATTCTTAACACATAATGACTGCCAGTATAATATATATGTAATCTCTGCTCAGTATCTCTGAACTATCTTATGAGGTCCATTATAACAAAAAGAGAGTATGTCTATACTAAGGTTATTCTTATGTATTTGAGGAATAGTAAGGTAATCTTGATATATTTTGTAAGGTGACTTAGAAGCTTTTTAAGTGAGTACATCATAAAAAATCTTTTTCCATTTTGAAAGATACTGGCTCCTCCCTACTCAAACCATGATTTATTACTTAATGTATTAATGTTCATAATTTCCCACATGGTGCTGCTGCCTGTTCTCTGTCCTGCAAGGTAAAAAGACATGTCTGCCTTTGCTTTAGCTAACCAAGAGAATTCGAATGTGGTTAGACATTTTTTCCAGAAGTTAGTTATATACCACATCTTTTTATATAAAATTTCATTTCTTTGAAACACCTGAAAGAGAAAATTTTAGTTATATTTGGGGAGTAAAACAGCTGTTTTACATATACACCATAATTCATATGTCCAAGTGGGGACTGAACTTTGTTTCCAGGGGACATTCTATTTTTCTTGTAACATTGCTGCTGTTTAAAGTAATGAAAACAAACTTCAACCTTTGGTTTGGTGATTATTTTTTAAGATTATACAGGTTGAGCGTCCCTAATCTGGAAATTAAAATCCAAAGTGCTCTGAAATTTTAAACTTTTAGATTACTGATATTATACTCAAAAAGCTGGTGTATTTGGAGCAATTCAGATTTTTCAGATTAGGGATGCTTCACAAAGTCTATGCAGATATTCCAAACAACATTTTTGGTCCCAAGCATTTCAGAAAAATATACAGCCTGGAACATATTCTTTTGCACAGCTTTAGTGGTATCAAATTTTTATCTCGTGGAGTTCTGTTTAGGGTACATATGTGGCTAAAAGTAATCTGGAACCATGTATATTAATGTAAAAGAAATTTATGAAATTTCATACCAATTTTTATTCAAAAGTGAAAAAATTTTAAAGTTGTAAGATTGGTGTTTTTCTGACTTACAACTTGAAGCAATCTAATATACTACATGATGACTGTAGCTCATATATTGTATTCCAGAAAAATTCTGAGGGTCCTTTTAAAGTGTCCTCACCACAAAAATGGTAACACTTTGAGGTGGTACATATATTAATTAGCAAGACTTAGTCATTCCATCATGTTTATGCACTGTAAAACATCATGTTTACATGACAAATAATTTTATCTGTCAACATAACATGCACCCCCCCCCCCACACACACCCACCCAAGAAGTTAGGACTTTGCCTTTTACCCTTTTATGTCTACTGCTTCATAGCCAGCATAGTAGGTACTTAAATATTTGTTGAATTAATTATTTAATAACCCTAACTTTTGAAAAAAGTTTTTATTTTTGTTACTGCATATTTGCAGTAAATTATGATTACATCCATCATGTGGAGTTGCTCCATGTACACATGGGAGCGTTCCTTTTACGTCCCTCCCCCCACCTTTTCCTTCCTCTCCCCTCCCCTCCCTCCACCTAGTTTTAGGCAGTATAGCTTAACAAAGTTAGAATTCTTTATACTGTCTAAATAATAACATGCAGTTTTAAAATGAGTACTGACTTAGGTATATTATATGTGTCTGGTATCTGGAGTCCACTATGTTCAATATGGCATTCTGAGGTTAATTTGAAATTGTAATTGTGACAGCTTTTTTGCTTGTTTTGCTATAAAATAATGACATAAACTATTTTTCTTTACAACTTCATGTAATTCTTTTTTTGTTTGTGTCTTCTCAGTACTGGGGATTGAACCCAGGGCCTTCACACTGAGCTGTATCTCCAGCTCTTTTTTAAATTTATTTTCAATTTTTTAAAATTTTGGCACAGTGCCTCGTTAAATTGCCCAGCTTGGGCTAAAACTTGCAGTCCTTCTGACTCAGCTTCCCAGAGTACTGGGATTATAGGTGTATACCACCATGCCTGGCTTTATTTAATTCTTATTTTAGGATATTGACATTTTCTAAAACTTCAGTAACATTTCTCCTTTCACAATATGATACTTCTTTCAAAGAGTTATCAGACATTTCATAGTTACCATGGAAAACTCGTACGAGTTTTAAAATGTTTCTCCTTGTATATTTTTTTAGATTTTTTTTTTTTTGGATATTTTGAGACAAGGTCTTGCTGTAGTGTCTAGGGCTGGCCTTGAGCTCACTGTGTAGCTTAGGTGAATGGCAGTCCTCCTGCCTTAGCCTCCTGAGTGCTGGGATTATAGGCTTGTGCCACCACGCCGGCTGTATTCTCACATATGCATGTTATTTTCACCTAAATTTGTCAGTTGTGTTGGCCTCTGGTATTCGCCATAGCTTTCCATGACAGGTAATATTTTCTTGCATGTCATTTTTTCTGTATCTTGATCTTAGTATAATTCATTGATTCTTTAAGGCTATTTCAGCCAGGCATGGTCACCTGTGCCTGTGATCCCAGCGCTCCAGGAGGCTGAGGCGAGAAAATCACAACACATTCAAACCCAGTCTGAGCAAGCTGAGGGTGTGGCTCACTGTGAAGACCCTCAATAAAAGATTGTTTCATCTGTCATGTAATGGTTTTATTCATTAGCAAAACTTTTCAATTTTTAAAAGCTGTTATTCATAACTGTACCTCTTCATTCCCTTCATATTTTATCCTTTTTTCCTCTTTCTTACTCTTTTCCTTCCCCCCCTCTGTTCTGTGGGGTACTGCCTACATTATTTTCTTTCTCTTTCCATCTCATTTCACAGTTTACCTTTCTCATTGCTTTAGTCCTCAACTACTGATCATTCTTTTTTTTAAATGCATACCGCTTTACTTCATGAACTACTCTTTTCATTTTCTGTTAGCACTTTTCCTTCCCTTTCTTCCCCTCCCTGTTATTTACACAGTCTTTTATAACAATTTGGTACAGTGTGATTTATGTAATTAGGAAATTACTGAATTGGGTGTACCTTAAATACAAACAAATACAAAGAAGCTAAAATGTTTAATTAGTGCCATTGTTTAATTTTGGCATAGGCATGTTTCCCTACATTGTCTCTGTGGTCAAAGAGGTTTAATTTGTAAATCAGTTCCGATGAGAAGAATTTGAATTTAATTTAAATATGCTAAGAGGAAAGGTTTTCTCCCTGTTTGAATGCTGCTGCTATTTTTATACAATGTAGAAATATGGCAGCAGTACTTTGCTTAAAAAACTCATTAGTTGTTATGAGCACCAATTTTAATTTTAATTTTTGTTACCTGTAGCTTTTAGCCTCTTGAATTTAGCCTAAACTCTGAATATATTAACCATCATTTAATTTTTAGATTTATTTCATTTATCCTTTCCTCCTCTTTTCTTCCCTACATTCCTCCCCCTCTGCCCCCCATAGGGTGTCCTAAGTTGCCAAGTGTTCCTTGCAACTTGTGATCCTCCTGCCTCAGTCTTCTAAAAGCACCACAATAACAGGCGTGCACCACCGTATCCAGTTAGATTTAATAAGAGGAACCTAACCATTTACTTAAAAAAAAAAAGACTTTCAAATCCTACATAAAGGAGATAGTTTGAATAATAATTTTATTAATTCTATTAGATCAGATGCTTCATATAAGATTTAGAGTAGCAACCACTTCTATATTGTGCCATTTCTGAATTTTCACTAATTAGAATGAGATGGTTCCTTGGCATTCTGTATAACATCTGCTTCTATATAATATGTAATATAGTTGAACTCTAGAAAAGGTGTTGAAATCAGCGAGGAGTATATTCTTTATTTTGCTTTTGCTTATATCCATGCCGCTTCCAACACTCACCTCCTTAACCTAGAAAACGCTTATGTAGGTTCTAAGATGTCAGTCTTTTAGGAAGACTTTCATGTCATATATGGTCTGATCTGAATTATCCCTTCATTTATATTTCTATAATGTGCTCTTTCAAAGTTAGTCATACTACTATAAATTTAAAGAATCCTTCTGTAACAGTACTTTGTAAATTATTTGTCTATTTGGCCCCAAGACTGAACTCTTTAAGCATGTGTGGACCATGTCTTGAGCAAAGCCATTGTCTGTTTCAGTATAACTTTTCAGTAGCCAGTGGCACACACCTGTCATCCCAGCATTCCAGGAGGCTGAAGCAGGATTGAGAGTTCATGGCCAGCCTGGGCTACAAAGCATGTTTGAGACCAGCTTGGAGTATAGCAAAACCCTGTTTCAAGAAAGAAATAAATAGAAGACAAACTTCTCAGTAAATACTCTTCTGGATTACATGAAGATCTAATTTTTTCAAATGCACTAAAGGAAGCTGGGTGTGGTGGCACATGCTTGCAATCCCAGCACTTGCGAGGCTGAGGCAGGAGGAATGTTGCAAGTTCAAGACCAGCCTGGGCTACAAAATGAGCTCAAGGCCAGCCTGAACTGCACAGCGAGACCCTGTCTCAACCCCCACCCCCCAAAAAAAAGCCTTAAAGAAAAAAATTTAAAATAAAGTAAAGCAGTACATAGCTGTTAGTATGGAAGAAAACAAGAAATGGAGTTACATGTATGAATTAGAGAGTGGTATGATATCAGACATTTCTCACAGTGAGTTTTCATTATCTTTTCTGTTACCTTTTAGTGAAACATTTATAATAGTTTTTAAAAAGTATTAGTGTGATCAGTTTAAGGTGCAGGGTTAAGTATGACTTAGTTTTTGAACTATTTTATGGGTATATTCTGGAACACAAAGATTGTTTACAAGATCTTACCTACCTGAAGATTTGGTTTTTTAATATGATTTACCCTTAAATTAAATGGTAGATTACTATAGGAAGAGTGGTGTCCTGGTAGAATTAGGTTGGTTTGGTAGAGAACCTTGATCCTTAGGATTTTAGTTGTCATTGCCCTTGCTATTAATGCTTGAAAATGAAATTTGTGTAGATGTGGAAATGTTAGATTTATAAAACTGTCTAGACTGCATAGTGTGTAGTTTAAAACATATATTTACTTTGAAAAGACAACAGTGTTTAAGAATTTCAAGTGTAAAACTATTTTTAGAGTAGCTTGGAAATATAATTGTAGGCAATGTTCTTACCACTGAGTAGTAACCCTGAGGAACATAGACAGTTTTAAAGAAGAAAATTGAAATGTGTAATCCCATCTGTAGAAACAGTGAATGTCAGCCATTCAGTATAACCATTTTTGATATTTGAAACACAATACTCATTCTCACAATTGTTCTGCCATGTAGATGGTATATTAATCCCATATTATATTAAAGAATGTAAGGATTAAAATGCTTTAGAAGTTTTCTCAAGACAACACAGGGTTTCCAGGGCCCTTTCTCTTCACTATAATTGTCTTCTTTATTTGGTTCATTTAATAGAAACATGAATTATATATATTGTGGCTTATTTTATCTTTGTTATCATTTTTAGGGATATTCTAAATCCAAAGGACGTGATCAGTGCCCAGTTTGAAAATACAACTACCAGTAAAGATTTTTGCAGTCAGTCATGTTTGTCAACATATGAACTGAAAAAAAAGCCTATTGTTACCATAAATACAAATAGCATTTCAACCAAATGCAGCATGTGTCAGAAGAACGCTGTTGTAAGTTACCTTTTTACTTCATTAGGGGGTGAGTCCAAGGCTTGTGCTTAAGGAACAGCTTTTGATAGTCTCTGTGTGTTGATTGTGTATTGTTTTCTAATTCCTAGATTCGACATGAAGTTAACTACCAGAATGTGGTACATAAACTTTGTAGTGATACCTGCTTCTCTAAGTTTCGTTCTGCTAACAACCTCACCATGAACTGTTGTGAGAACTGTGGGGGTTACTGTTACAGTGGCTCTGGACAGTGCCACATGCTGCAGATAGAGGGACAGTCTAAAAAGTTTTGCAGTTCAACATGTATTACAGCATACAAACAGGTATCTGCCTATATTTAATCTTGATGTCTTTGTGCTTTCCACCAGGTTTTTTCCCCCAGTGTGAGGGAGTGAAGCCAGGGCCTCACACATGCTAGGCAAGTGCTTTACCACGGAGCTACATCCTCAGCCATTTTTAATTTTGAGACAGTATCTTGTTAAGATGCCCAGGCTGGGCTCAGACTTAGATCCTGCCTTTGCCTCCTGAGTTGCTAGGATAACAGCCATGTACTTGCATGCCTTCTGGAAATGTAAATTTTCAATGGAAATTATGAAAGTGTTAAAAATATTAGCTTTGTTATTTTTCTTGTTTTTGTTCTCACCAGGGGAAAAATCGAAGTATCTTCATAGATGTTATCTTTTAAGACAGTTCTGGGATGGGAATGATAGACCAGTTGGCTACATGCAAGAGGTCCTGGGCTCAGTGCCCAGTAGGGAGAGGGTAGAACTTTCCCTTATACTGTATCAGGTACTAAAAGCTTCTAAGACTCATTACCTTGAATATGATTCATACTCCACAAAATAAAGAGAATTAAGTTGAAACATTTTAATGAGAAACTCTTTCATTACTCTAGCCAGTGCCTGTTGAGCGTCTCACATACTAGTTATCTACTGTGGTGGTGAAAGAATTGGGATTTAGTAGTAAAGCAGTTATAAATTTAATTTGCATTGTTTGAGTTTGCAGTTTTACCTTGGGGAAAGCAGTGCAACTCCTTGAGTCCCAGTGTTTTAGTTTTCTTACCCATTTGGCTTTTACTTGTGGAGCTAAGGATTGAACCCAGGGTGTCAGGCATCCTAGCCAAATACTTCACCACTGAGCTATATCCCTAGCCCTCAGTGACTGTAATACAATTTATGTCACTAAGATGTTTTTAGGATTACATAAAATAAGAATGAGAACACTTAGTATTGAACCTGGCATATTAACGGTCATTTTTGTCACTTTCTTTATATAATTCATGCAATTAGTGTTGGATGCAACTCCTATTCTGAAGGACTATGTATCTCCTGATATGTAAATGAGTAAATAAGAGATGATATTGTGGAAGTGTGGTATATTACAGTGAGCCACAGAAAAAGCATAGTCATAGTCAGAGAGATTAATGCTTGATCTAAATTTTCTTTTCTTCTTTCTTTTGGCTTTTTTGAAACATAGTCTCACTATATAATCTTGAACTCATGTAGTCCAGGTTGACCTTGTACTTGTGGAGATCTTCCTGCCTTAGCCTCGTGAGCACTGGGATTAGAGGCGTGCACTCCATGCTTGGCTTGACTTAAATCTTATAAATGAAGTCTGTGGTGATAGTTCTCATCAGGGAGAAAAGGCAAATGAGGCAGGAGAGCACCTGGAGTTTAAGGCCAGCATGTACTACGTAACGGGTCCTTACCTCAAAAAAAAAAAAGTTTTATACTACAAACATTAAATTTTTGCATTTGTGTATTATATATGTACATAAAACGAAAAGTTTCATAGAGTAATATATTTCATAATTAATTAGTAAAAGATTGATGTGAAACTCAATATACACTCAACATATTCTGCTTGTTTCTATGTGGAAGTCCTTAAGCAGTCATTGTGTTTCTGAATAAATGGTCTGACTATGGCCAATAAATATAAAGTATACTATTTTATTTCAATGTGATGTTATTTTTCATTCTATTGTACTTCATTAGAAAATAATAGTTACAATATAGCAATTAATTTGAGGATCTGGTTATTGATTGTAACCACCATTTTTAAAATAGTACTTTACCGGTAACATAGGATGAGTTCGTACTTTCATGCTGAGCTGTCCTAAAAATGTTTAAAGATGCCTCCAAAAGGTGCTACATACAGCAGTACAGTATACATTTAAGGAAATTGTAATAATCTTATTTCCAAATACTCCGCTGCCTATAACAAAATATATTGTAAGCAGTAAAATAGAAACAGATCTCATACAAACCACGTGTTCAAATATAAACAACCAAGCCTGTCATCTTAAGTGCTCAATCCGAGATTTGACATCAAATAATGTTAAACAATATTTGCATATTACATATTCAGGATGACATATATATTCAACACCCATTAAGAGATTTTAAGATACCTTTTCTCTCTTAAAGGAAAAATTTGTGATACTTGATATTAAAATAGATATATATTAAAATGAGCATATGCCTGAAGTTTGGAATGTCTTACAAATACAGTGCATTGTACACATGCCTGTAATCCCAGCACTAGGGAGGCTGAGACAGAAGGATCTCCATGAGTTCACAGTTAGCCTGGGCTACATAGTAAGTTGCAGGCCAGTCTGGAACACGTAGTGAAACCCTTTCTCAAAAACAAAAACAAAACAGAAATGATATACAATATTTTAATAGTGTTACATATAAACATTTCAGAGAACTATGCTTTCACTAAGAAAGCGTAATTAAAATAATGGTTAAAATAATATTTTATTCTCTTAATAGAAATCAGCCAAGATTACACCATGTGCACTTTGCAAATCATTGAGATCCTCAGCAGAAATGATTGAAAATAGCAGTAGCTTGGGGAAGACAGAGCTTTTTTGCTCTGTTAATTGCTTATCTGCGTACCGAGTTAAAATGGTTACTTCTGCAGGTAATACTGATTTATTAAAGTATAAAATGTAAGAGTTGAAAAATTCTAGTTTTGGGTTTTTTATACAGATTTTTGTGTAAATTTGATTTTAAGGCAAATTTGAGATTATTTCATAATTTTTTGGTATCGTGTCACCCATTTTCTTAATTTGTTACTTACTTGTTTGCCTGTATATACATTCCCCTCTTACCAAGAGAATTTCATACAGCTTCTTTAATGTATTTCCTTTATCTACACTTGATTTAAGATTTGTTCAGTTTTAGTTTTAGGGTAGATATTAAAAAGAAAAGTTTTAAATATTAATTTTTGTCCTATAAGGCATGATTGACTTTAGTTCCAGTTTCTGCAACTTAACTTGGCCCTTGAGTTTTTTGTATATTCTATATTACCTGTTTAATTTCTCATAGATGTGTGTAAATTACTCATTAGGTTTTATTTTGATTTGCCAAGGCGTACAAGTTCAATGTAACAGTTGTAAAACCTCAGCAATCCCTCAGTATCACCTAGCCATGTCCGACGGAAGTATACGCAACTTCTGCAGCTACAGCTGTGTGGTGGCCTTCCAGGTACGGCTTCAGGAGTCTTCCTCTTCCTCAGTCAGTGAGTCACGTACTGTAGTTCCATAAACTTACTAAGTGTTTGGTAGTGCCTGGATTGCCTAAGTTCCTGTCCTGGTCCTATACACTTAGATTGTTGGTTCATCTTGTGGCTATTTTAACTGCCTTCTATAAAAACTGAATTAAACTATTGTAATCCAGATTACCTTTTGATGATTGCTAGTTAAACTTTTTCTGTTGTTGTTTTTTTTTTCCCCCATAAACGAAACCCCTTTCATTCAGTTACTATAAGCTGCTCAAAGGTAGGGGATTTCTTACCTGTTCACCACTGTCTTACATGTCTAGAATTATGTATGAACATAAATCTCATTTGTTTGAACAGATCCTTATGTTGATCTTTGTTTGTTGTTTGGTTTTTTCAGAACTTGTTCAACAAACCATCAGGAATGAATTCTTCAGTAGTGCCCTTATCTCAGGGCCAAGTAATCGTCAGCATCCCCACAGGTTCAGCAGTGTCAGCAGGAGGAGGTAACACCTCTGCTGTTTCTCCCACTTCGATCAGTAGTTCTGCTGCTGCAGGTCTTCAGCGGCTTGCTGCCCAATCCCAGCATATTGGGTTTACACGAAATGTTGTGAAACTCAGGTGTCAACACTGTAACCGTCTTTTTGCCACAAAACCAGAACTTCTTGACTATAAGGTAAAGTTGAGGTGCATGGTAAGTGTTTGAGTATGAGTAAGTCTATCTGTAAAATTATATTTTATTTTTCATTTCTCAAAACTATATTGCTTGTTTTGAAATAGATGTGTTTTTATAAGGTAAACAAC
Source organism: Dinomys branickii (assembly GCA_004027595.1). Classification (NCBI taxonomy): domain Eukaryota; kingdom Metazoa; phylum Chordata; class Mammalia; order Rodentia; family Dinomyidae; genus Dinomys; species Dinomys branickii. The sequence goes on along the minus strand of PVLD010000315.1, from coordinate 290,192 downwards.
TTGTTCAATTAATACTTAATGATTATTTCTTTGCAGGGTAAAATGTTTCAGTTCTGTGGCAAGAATTGTTCTGATGAATATAAGAAAATAAATAATGTAATGGCAATATGTGAATATTGTAAAATTGAGAAAATTGTAAAGGAGACTGTGCGATTCTCAGGTGCTGACAAGTCATTCTGCAGTGAAGGTAAAGACACAAGAAAATCTTACCTGTGGAACATGTTGGTTCTCAAAGTACAGTGGTTGAGAATTTAAGCTGTTATGTAAATTTATCTATTTGAATCTTTTTATGCATTTCGAAAGCCTTTTTGATTTGTTGACACTTTACTCTTTTAACTAGTCTTTTATAGTATATAAATGTTAAAAGGAAGTCAAAGATCCTCAAAGTATAACATGAAAGATAGTAATATGAAAAGCCTTTAAACTTGTTGGGTTGAATGGGAACTTTAAAGATCTTTCAGTTGTTGAGTTCATTTCCATATGGAAGTCATTAAGTTCCAGTAGCATCCTAAGGTAATAAGGTTTATTATTTTAAGTGCCATTATGTTTCTGAATATAAGTGATTTGGATGTGCAAATCAATGTGAAATGGATTGAATTCTTTAGATAACTGTGTTTAGAATATTTTGTTTGACGTTAAAGGTACATGGGGTTATTAAAACTGTACAGGGCTATCCTAGTCTAGACCAGTGACTTTAACACTTTTTAACTACAATACAAAAGAAGAATTTAATTTTACATTATGATTCCATATACACTCCCATACCAACATGAGATGAAAGTTTCATGAAACGGAATTTATGTGCTGCAATGTAATATTTTAAAATCTGACTTCATTTCAAAACTATTATTTTTGATCCTATCCCTATTTTTTTTAGTTCTAGTAGCTTTAATCTTCTGAATTGACCTCTTGATTTGCTAATTGGTCAGGACCCAGGAAAACTTTGTTCTAGGACTATTGCATTAAAAATTTAGTTTTCTCACAAGTATTACTTTTATCTTTCCTTGTTTTTAGGTTGCAAATTGCTTTATAAACATGACTTGGGGAAACGCTGGGGAAGTCACTGCAAGATGTGCAGCTATTGTTTACAAACATCTCCCAAACTGATACAGAATCATTTGGGAGGAAGGATGGAAGACTTCTGTTGTGAAGAATGCATGTCAAAATATACTGTGTTGTTCTATCAGGTAAAACCTAATTCGTATTTCTGGGTTTTTAGAGTTACAGCATAAATTGTTCTTTTCTTCTGCTGGGCGTAGTGGCACACTTCTGTAATCACAGCACTCAGGAGGCTGAGGCAGGAGGATTGCTGCAAGTTTGAAGCCAGCTTGGGCTACATAGTGGGTTTAAGGCCAGCCTGGATTACATAGTGAGACCCTTATAAAAAAAAAAAAAATTGTTCTCTTTCTAAATGTAAAGTAATGTAGAGTGAAGGAAAATTTAATGATTTAAAACTTTAAAATATTAAATGTTTTATGTCCTCTAACAATTAATGTAAGATTTAGGAAGACTTTAACATTGTTGAAGGCTTATTCTCTTTGTTCTTAATTTTCTGTGGAAGACATCACTTTTAAGATATTGAAATACTTAAAATTACAATTTTATTCATTTGTTAGTCAAATAAAATGAATTTGTGTTCTGACATTTTAAGAAGATATGCCCCAGTTTAAAACAAACTTCACTTTGGGTTTTAATTGCTCTTTATTGGATTCTCTATAAGATGATTTAGTTCCTCAAATAATGATTTAGTATACAATTATGGACCAATTTAGTACCATTTTAGGGTCATCTAATTGCAATTTTATGATTTAGAGTCTAAGTTAATTTTCTCATTAGGTGTATTCAGTGTGGGGTGCTTTTTTTTTGTTTTTTTGGTTTTTTTTGGCAGACCACAGATATATTTATGTTTTCTTTACTATCTTCTATTTCTGTTTCTATTTCAGATGGCCAAATGTGATGGTTGCAAACGACAGGGTAAACTTAGTGAGTCCTTGAAATGGCGAGGGGAAGTAAAACATTTTTGTAACTTGCTTTGTATCTTGATGTTCTGTAATCAGCAAAGTCTGTGTGACCCACCTTCACAGAACAGTTCAGGTAAAACTAAACTTTGATAGATGCCAAAATCAAACTACTTTTCCAATACAAATTAGCAAATTTAAAGAATTGTAAATTTATGAAATGCAAATTTCATTGTTGTTAAAGGACATTAATGTTTAGGTCCTTTTTATTAAACACCTTAGATTAAGCTTAGGCAAATAGTTAAAAAAAAAAAAACACCTTTCTTAGAGCATTCTGAATCAGCCAGCTATTTAAGTGCTTGAATTTATGGGAAAGAATGATAGTTAATGTTTTGTAATTGTGTATATACAATTTAGCTTCCTTAAGGAAGCACTGTGGGAGGCTCAGGCAGGAGGATCACAAGTTTGAGTCCAGCATGTAAAATCTAGTGACTTAGTGAAACTTTATCTCAAAACAAAATGAAAAGGAGCTGGAGATGTGGTTCACTGTAAAGCCCCTGAGTTCAATCCCTGGTACCATAAAAATAAACAAGGAGCCAGGCATGGTGGCCCACGCCTATAATCCCAGTGCTGGGGAGGTTCAGGCAGGAAGATTAATATAAGCTTGAGGTCAGTCTCAACTACACAGTGAGACCCTGTCTCAAAAAAAGATTTGAAAGGTTAAAGATGGTAGAACACTTGACTAGCATGTAGCAGGTCCTAGCTTCAATCCTCACCACTGTGGGAAAAATAATTGAGACTACTTAGAAAATAAAAACGGAATCACCTGTACCACATACGTATTTAGGCAATTTAATCTTTGAAACTTTATGGCTTAAAAACCTAAAACTTGTACTGTTCTAAAAGCTTGAATAGTTCAAGTATAGCATCTTTATAAATAGAGATGAGAACTACAAGGGCTTACTCTAGAAACTTAAAAAAGTCCTTCAAATGTGAAGGTAAAATTGAAGAAACATTTTATATTTAAATGTCTACTAAATCTGCTCTGTGATCTTCAGTGGTACTGTACTACTGAAAATTTTTGTTGTTGGTTTTAAGAAACACTATTAGTTGTATTTTTATACAAAGTCAAGTATATGAAGAACTTTCAAGTTTCACTAATTAAAAACGATGAAACTAAAATCCCAGTTAATCCTGAAGTGACCTTTCATTTTAATAGAAGTTACTCAAACTTGAAAGCATTGTTTAATCTCCTTGAGATGTTGGTTTTTGTGTAAGAACTTATAAATCATGTGAGATTTATTTCTATTTTAATCAGCAAGTATTTCTGTGGTTCAAGCTGCTTCCACAGGGCCCCCATCTCTCAGAAAAGATTCAACTCCAGTTATAGCTAATGTTGTATCATTGGCAAATGCTCCTGCTGCACAGCCCACAGTGAATTCTAACAGTGTCTTACAAGGTATGGATTGAGTTTGAAATTGCTTATGTAGGTATTTTAAATTAAATGTAGTTATCCCTACTTTATTCCATGAGCCATTATTTTTATGTTTGCCACATTCAGATTAGGAGTGGCAGCTACTGGGATGTTGAATAATACTTGTGTAAGTTTCATATTATCATTTTCTCATACTTTAGAACTGTTAGTTTCTTCCACTGAATTAAGTGAAGATAAATATGTCCTTAGTATGAGACTTAGTTTATGGGCCAATAATTAGCTTTTAATGGTAATGTTTAATTAATTATGAAAGAACCTAAGTTTTTGTTTCAATTTCTGTCAAGGTGCAGTTCCAACGGTAACCGCGAAGATCATTGGGGATGTAAGTTCTATCATTATTAATGATATTGTTACTGTATTATGTTTTCCATTTTTATACAGTACAAAGACGTAACTTGCCTTCCTTCATTGATTATATAAAGTAAATTTCATGAGATCGTTTAATCTTTCTTCAGGAGTAGGATTTCCTGGTTATTTAATTAGGCTGTCAGTATACTTCAATTTCTTTGAATGGTTGCTACCATTATGTGCCTAATGAAGGGTTTTAAAAAATGGTGCAGAATTTTTACAAATTAAATATTTTATCTTTTAAACTTTTGAATGTTTTGTAATGTACATCGGTTTTGAATAAAATATTCTGAAACATCACTTATCAGCCAGGAGTGGTAGTGCAGGCCTGTAATTCCAGCACTCCTTGGAGATCCAGGTAGGAGGATTGCAAATTGAAGCCTGGCTTGGGCAGCTTCTTGACTTGGATCCATTCTCAAAGTAAAAAAGAGTTGGGGATGTAGCTCTGTTCAAAGGCTCTGGGTTGTATCTTCACTATGAATGAATGAAGATAGTTTATTTTTTTCTAATCCCGTACAGGTGATGTTATCAATAACCATTCCCTTTTTATTCTACTCATTGATACTTTCTTTGTCTCTGAAAAAAAATCAAGAAAACAAATAATGAGTAAAACTCACTACTGGAACAGTGGCATTTCTAAAGTGGTTCCTGGCCTGTGGGATAACCTCCCGTTATCATCTTTATTTAAATTACTTGAAGTTATTTTATTTAAGTTTCTGAAATGTTTATCTGTAACTCTCTTACTCCTATTTAAAACCTTTAAGATTGATTCTGTTATTATTGTAACTCAGTCAAGCAGTAACAGTTCTCATTTTAAATCTTGCCAGCATTGTTATTGATAAATAATGTGTTGAAACAGTATTAGAATTTTTCTTGGTAAGTGAAAGTGATAATTAAATACTTTGAGTTAACATATGGTCATGGAAATAGTCCTTGATTACTGTTAGCATTTCATGAATATTTTATTTCTCATATTTAGTTGAATGTGTTTGTTCCCTGTAATTTCATTATTCTCTTTCTTTTAAAAGTATAATGATATTTCTTGAAATTAATGATTAGTTTTTGTTAAGAACTTTTTTTTTTTTTTGAGTCACAGTCTCACTGTAGCTCATGCTGGCCTCCAACTCATAGCAATCCTCCTGCCTCAGCCTCCTGAGTGCTGAGATTACTGGCATGTGTCACCATGCCCAGCTAATGGTTAGTTTTGAACCTTCTTTGGTTTCTGACTTACTCTTTTTCCTAGGCAAGTACACAAACAGATGCCCTGAAACTGCCACCTTCCCAACCTCCAAGGCTTTTGAAGAACAAAGCATTATTGTGCAAACCCATTACACAGACTAAAGCTACTTCTTGCAAACCACATACACAAAACAAAGAATGCCAAACAGGTACGTTCCTTGGACTTTTATTTTTCTTTAGGGAAAACAAATGTAGAATCTGCTTACCTTTAGTTCAGAAGGTTTTAGGTAGTGATTTTTTATATATATTGATAATTTATTTCTCACATTTCTGTGAGTAAGGTATTTTTCCTGAGGCTGAAGAAGTTTGAAGTTGTTAACAATAAGGGCTGTCTCACTTTTTGACATGCCTGGAGTACATATAAAATATACAATCAGTGTATCTAAGTAAGCAAATACCCCTTGAAAAAATATTTGACCATAACATTTTTTAAAAAATAAAAACATGGGGCATGTAGGCCACAGGCTAAACACACCTGATAGATCAAAGAGAAGGAAGTTATTTGGTAATACTGTCATATGACACTTCGATTCCTTTAATAAGTAACAGTAACACTATGGAATAAACATAGCTTTAGAATACTGTAGACAGGCTCCTAATTAAGTGCTATTGTTTAAGTAAGTGTCATTGAATTTGTACTACTACACACATTTTTTTTAAATTTTAAGGCCGGGGATATAGCTCAGCGGCACAAGCACCTGCCTGGCAAGTTTAAGGTCCTGAGTTTGATTACCAGTACAAAAAACAAACAAACAAACAACACATTGGGCTGGGGATATAGCTCAGTGGAATAAGTGCCTGCCTGGCAAGCACAAAGTCTTGCCAGTACTGCAATCTCCAGTACTGCAAAAAAAATTTTATCTTGTTGATTTTATTTTACACTGTAATAATTATGCTGTGCATCCAACCCAGGTCTTGCCATGCTGTACTCTCAGCCTCTTACACTCTCTCCCACTTACCCTATTTTGAATAAAGTCAGTTGCCTTCGGGAGGACTTTAGGACTTCTTAGGAACTACCTCTTGCCCTACCAAAATCTTTGTGTCTTTTGTGAGTGCTGGGCAGCATGTTAGCATCTGTTCTACAAAGAAGCTGGCTGAGAGGGCGATTCAGAGCCCACTGTGCTTGGCCTGCCACCCTTGGGTAGATCCTCCTTGTGCTCAGGAACTGGTCGCAAGGGGACCTTCCAGCTTCTCAGCCTCATTGAACAAAATTTCAGCCTCTTCTGCTGTTGAGTGTGAGGGAATGCAGAATGCTGGTGCTCTGTACCTCCTTGTAAGTTTGATCACTTTTCAGTGGAATCTGAGGGAAGTAAAGTTCATTCTTCCTTGCCACAGACTCCTGATAACAGCTTCTGTGGAATGCCACAGACTCTTACTATTCCTTCTAAATTTTAATAGATTTTCTTAAAGAAATGTTTTTTCTTCATTTACTGTATGCTCTTAGGATAACTTTTCCAGTTGTATTTTAGTAGTTTTCATCCATTTTTATTGTTTTACTAGGGCATTGGCTATGTGTAATTTCTCCTGCTGCCACCCAAAAGCCCCAGAAGTTTAAAACAGAAATCCTGGATTTCTGGATCTGCAAGATTATCCTGTAGTCCAATGCTTTGTTTCTTGTCTTTGGATTTTTGGTTTTTGTGTTTTTTCTGTTGTTGAGAGGATTAATTGTCTGACTAAATTTGCATGTCTGTATATGGGTTCATACATTTACAATTCGAAGATATCAATGGATAAAGCAATAACCACTGTTGAGACCATATCACCTTGTCTATAGATTAGTTGTGATTGTACTATTTTTTATGATA